>MQTX01000068.1:1016924-1034794 GCA_009735665.1 Angiostrongylus cantonensis
CCTACTGGGCTACTTGTACCCGACAGGGAAAAATGGAAGATTTACTGGCGCCCGCTCGAGCTACTCGATGATCAACGGAACTACAGGTGATACAGGTGATCTATATATATCAACGAATCTCCCTCATAAGGAGATCTCACGCTAGTTAGCCGCGAAGCGACGTGGTGCGTCCTTGGATAGCAGATAGGGGCTTAATCCTTGGACCTTATAAAGTCTGAAACACATGTCGATCCACGAGATGGGCACCCTGTTTATTCCACGCTATTTTGGCACATGTCTTCTGGGTTTGAGGGGACGTACTTAACGGTGTGTGCGTCGGTGAGCTCTCATTTATGCGTATTTATACGAGTTACTTGGGACAAAAGCTTACAATCAGTTAACGGGGAATACTTAAAAGGCGGTCAGAATTCATCTCCAACAAATAAACTCCCCGTCTTCCACGGAAAAGACTGAGAAACTGTGCGCGAGGAGTAGTGTTTCTCGAGTAATGTGATAATAAAGAAGTGCGAGGCGTTGGCGTTATGGTCAACACGAGTCTGGACATAAACACCGATTCATTCGAACAACTAACAACCCAAACCGGACAGTTACGATTGAAGAGATGTAGATCAACACCGGCTTTTACAATCCTCATTGTCTACCGATATCAAGCTCTGACGAAGACGAAGTCAAAATTCTTTAAGGTCATGATTGGAGATTTCAACGCTAAACAGCACCAAGAAGAATGTCATATTGGGACCCACGGATTTGAATGCAATGAGCAGTGTGAGCGATTGTCTGAGTTTATCATGATTAGAAGACCACTCATGGCAACTCCCAATTCCAGAAGGCCCACTCGCCTGCTGGGAAGATGCCGTTGTTGATAACACCGACGAGGAATACGATCGGCTCATTCAACATCATCACTTTAGCGCTACGAAATCTGACAGTTCAAAAGACACCAAGAGACTTCTGTCTCATGAAACACTCGAGCTGAGATGTCACCGTGGATTTGCCCAAGCGATAGGCAACCGCTCCAAACTTGCAAAACGATGCAGACAAGCGATAAAAGATCTTGAGAAAAAAACAGCAGTTTTGCTCAAAGCTGCAGAGGTCGCATAAGATAACGATAAGCACTCGGAAGGCCCAGCGAAGCTTTGCTAGCTACAAAACCAAGATTATTGCACTCCGACGCTCAAACGGAACAGTTACCGGAAGGCGATGGAAAAAGCCACTCACTGTTACTATTCGGGTCTTTTCAATAGCCACGTATTGCCGCCTCATATGAAATAAAGTAGGATTCGACATGCTATTTCGACGGTGAAAAGTCGAGCAGCATCAGGTCCGGAGGGGATAAAACCTAACACATGAAGAACCTTCCACCAGTGCTCATAAACACAAGGGCTCGGGTCTTCACACATTAGCTGTCAGAATTTCTAGCCAAGATCTTCTCTTAATTCGCCAGTTGTTGCCAAATCTGCTTTTTGTCTGTCGTCTTCAAACATTTCACTCAACTAATTTTAATCAGGAATAGCAGAACATTGGACGAAGCATAACCACAAGCGGAATAAAGTTTTCAAAAGGATTCAATACAGTGGACCACATTCGCACGGTAAAAGGAGTACTGAAACACCCTGCGAGTATAGTAAACGGCTCTGTCTCACATTCATCGATTTAGTGAAAACTTTTGACTCAGTTAGGATAGCACCACTCATGAAAGCCATGGACAGCCAGGACGTTTCTACTCAGTAAGTAAAGATTTCTTGTGTACTATACAAAAATTTCAAAACCAAGATACCACTATTCCACGATATTAACATCGAAGTCAAGGGCAAGGATTAGAAAAGGCGATATTACCTTGGTGAAATTATTTACCGCCACCCTCGAGAACGTCAGACCAACAATGGAAGGTGAGAAAATGGGAGTAAAAATCGATGGTCAGCAATTGCACCATCTTCACCTTGCGAATGACATCCTTCTTATAAGACTAAGCATTAGCCAAGAGGAAAGAATACTTGCCAACTTTGATAAAGCCTGTGGTCTTCGACAAAAACTTACAAAAACGATGTTCATGACGAAAGGATTGATTTCATAGACCCTATTCACGCTCAAAGGAACGAATATCTTCGAGTGCTCAACCTACATCTATCTAGGTCGAGAAATCCACATGATGAACAGCTTACCTCCAAAGTTGAGCGGGAGGAAGCGAGTTGCGCGGGGAGCCTACCTTTTCGATTCTACAATTCTTGCTTGCTTAACATATACGTCAAGAATCTAGTCCCTACGTAAGCCCGGATGAAAAATGATGCAGGGTTAAGGAACGCGCATTCCAAAGGAAAACGCTAGGAGCATCTTGCATCACACAGGTGAGAAAAGGGATGCGAAGCTCTCCACTACGTCAAAAATAAAAGAGGCCGTTCTATACGCCAAACTGTAGAAAATAAGGTGACCCGAACACGTAATACGTATGAATAACAACCGGTAGACAAAAGCCATTAGTACACCAAAATCCTAGAAGGAATGTGATGCTTAAAGAGTCTCTAGATCGAGCAGAACCCACTAGGCCACCCTTGCATGTGGCAAGGAGGAATGGAAGATTTATTGGTGCTCGTTCGAGTATTCGACGACCAAAGGCACTACGGATGATTTTATATATATATATATATATATATATATAAATATTCCAACGCTTCAGCGCTTCATCGCAACTTTGAGGTATTCCTGGGTGTTGAGCTGCGATGAAGAGGTGGGCTTAATCCTCGCAGTAAGGTCTCTCAAGCTGAGAACGAGTTATATAGTATATATACGTACATGTGTTTATATATGCATATGTATATACATAGTGTATGGTATGTGTGGAGCAGTGGTCGTGGGCGCACTGCAACACAAACATAGGTTCGATCCACGCTCCCCTGGCCCACCAAAGTTTGCATCCCTCCAAGGTGACAAAGTGGTACCAGAGTTGTCTGGGAGGATAGAAGCACTGGCTCGATACATTCGTAGACCACTACGAGGAATTGTAAAGGCGAGATATGCATTCATTCACCTCCAAAACGATGCTTGATGAAGTCAAATGCATGGTGCATCCCTCAAGGATAGATCAATGTCGAAAGCTTTATGCTTTATCTGTTTACAAATATAATATGTATATACAACCAAGCACGAAAATATGGAAATATTGGAAAAAGAAGAAATCTATAACCAAAAGTCACCGTTGTTATTACGCCACCATGACGGTCATCAGTAGCACTCTACGACTATAAAATGTTACAGATTCGGTGGGTTTATTTCTTAAAATTAGTATCTGGAAACTCAGTTGCTCCTACACACGTCGAAAGCTGTGTAGGTAAGTGCTATAATTTCCATCATAGTGTAAATGTGAACACAGTTTATTTGGAAAACTTGCTACACCTAAGTCTTTTTATCAACCAGAATCAGTAGATCTTCACAATCTCGTCCCGTTTAATAATCCCTAACACTTATGCAGCGACGCTTAATTTCAAGTTGCTTTCAACACGAAATTGTTGTTTCTGGTTTTCAGAAAATATATAAATTCTCAGTAACTAGAGAACTTAAGGTTGATAACATGACTGAATTTTAGGTAATACCTTGTTCTATAGCACTAGGAGTATGCATGGTATGCATAACACTGAATATGTGTTGGTACCGTCCACTACAGAACAACATTGCTTTCAGCATTTTGAGGTGTTTTCACCTTGTTTTCAGTCTATTTCTGCATTTGTATGCCCGTCCACTCCATAGCATGCCTGATTCATTATTATTACTTGCTACATAATGCCATATCACATATATAGTGTGTGGATCCCAGCGCTTCCCATGCTCGATTCGCTTCCTCAAATCCTTACAATCCTTACATCCACGAAGGTCTTTAAAGCTTTTTCTGCATGTTCGTTGTGTCTGCTGCAATAGGATTTTCATCTTCGTCGTGAACATCGTCGAATCCTAACCAAGCTAATTTTCTCTGCACTCCTGACATTGCCGAGATGTGACCCTCCTGCATGGATTAGAAGCAATCTGTTTGCCTCCGATAATTTTGGTACCGATTTCCCATCCTCGGAGGCATGAGATTCTGCCCCGACCCGGAGTTGAACCTGCGCCAAATGATGATTCATTATGTGATAAGAAACGAAATAACAGTCTATGTATCGGTAATGAACTCGTCCAAAAGGATTCCTTTTTCGTAAACTGTCAAAAGCAAATAATTGCGTAACACAACAACTCTTGGATAAGCTATAGATCTAGACCAGAAGTGTAAGAAAAAAAATCTGTGGGCATATTACCTCCACAAGAGCCGTACCGGCACTTAGCCCTACCACAGATGACTCCTATAGAAATCACGCGTCACTTAAACGTCAAAGAAATCGTGTAACAGGCCAGTCTCTCGTGATCCACATTCACCAAATTAAACCACAAATTTTCGATCACATGTTTTCAACCTATTTCAACCATGTTGTAGCATGTACCTTGGAAAATGAGTCTCCATCGAACGACAAGAAAGTATAAATAGGAACAACCAACAGCGATGCTACATGAACTCCAGCCTACCTTAAGTGTCTGTAAAGAAACATCGTCTTTAATGCTTTCAACTGGCAAAGTACGTTGTAACTGCATATGCGCACCACCGTGTTTCTACTGGATGAAGGCGGTACAGCCTAAACGAGATAGACAAAAAAAAATAATTAAAGAAAGAAAAAACAAAAGACAGACATGTTTACGGAAAAGGTTAGAGTGCACGGTGTTCATCAAATTCTGATAGAGATGCGCCATTGGGCCAACCCCATTCGTAGCATCGTAAACGTATTGGAATGAATATTTTGAATACATAACGACTTCCGGTAGCCAACTAATGTATCAAATCAGTGTTATTATCCTCCCAGATAAATTTGGTATCAAGTTCCCATAATTCTAATGAGATGCGGGAATCTTTTTGCACACGCACCTCTAGCAACTGCGTCATACCCACTCCAGTTTGTCTCAGAGTCTCAAACATATAACAGAGTAGTGGTAGTGAAACAAAAAAAAAAATGAAGCTTACAGGGAACTTCTCCCAAAGTCGAGAACTTTCACCGTTGGTTTTAGCTGCCGCTCTCGACAGTGCATCTTCCTCGGAAGGTTTGCGTTCCATGTCGGCACATATCTATAAAATGTGCATTTAAAGGCACCACCGCCCTAAATTTTCTTCAATGACAAAACAACCCCAAAGTAAAAGCCTACTGACGAAACCGTCATTCTACAGCAAGCGCTGTAGTTCAGAAAACACTAAATATTTAAATGGTTAAGCAATTAACTATTAGCTAGAGCAAGTAATCTTTCTTTGACAACTGGTGTTATGACCACAGCTGGACAACATAGAAGTGACAACTTACAATAATCCTCAATTCTAGGTCTCAAACTAATCGGAACTAAATAAAATGCGCCAAACAATAAAGAGCGCTTTCCAAATTTTACACCCACATCGGCCTGGAGCAAACGGCCTTCGACGCTTAAAAAAAAACAGTACCGATAATCTGATTCCCATACTCCTTCTTGAACGAGTCCGACGTTTCCCGACCTGAAAATCAAATCACAATTTCATAACTTGGAAGCATCTGAGAAATGCCAAAATGTCTATCCATGACTTCACATAAACAATAGCAACGTACACACACACACACACACACACACACACAATACTTGGATACCTGGATGCCCGTCCACAATGGATGTGCGAGCTCCAGCATAATCTCCATTGCAGAATTTTGCTGGCTTAGCCATTGCGGCTCTCTGGAGCCCCGGGGTCAGTCAGGCCAAAAAAGTCTACCTCAGGTCGTCACCACCATAGGCAAACACTGCCCTTGTAGGTCATGAAGGATAAAGGATAAAGCTCTCAGCGTTGATCAATCCCTGAGGGATGTGCCATGCACTCCACTTCATTAAGTATCGTTGGAGGTGATTGAATGCATATCTGGCCTTTACAATGACTCGCGGTGGCCTGCCGATGTATTAAGCCAGTGCTGCTATCCTCCCAGACGAGTCTGGTACCAATTTGCCAACCCCGGAAGGATGGAAGGCTTGGTGGGCCATGGGCGCAGGAATCGATTCCACGTGCGTGCCGCAGTGGTGGTGCCAACCACTGCGCCACACGCGCCCTCGTAGGTCATGCGGAGATTTTTCACTATGTGAGTAGTTTGGTCCTAGGTGGTGGATTTGGTATCGATTTACTCTTGGGCTTCCTAATGAAAACGCCAGATTCCTTCTCAACTTGGCAGACCATCCTGGGAGAATGAATCCGCCACTGTAAACCGCAGCACAACACCCAGGAACACCTTCCAGCCACGATGAGGCGATGAGGCGGTAAACCGTTGGGAGGAAACACACACAACAGTAAATAGCATTACCATATGGCGTTGTTATGAAAATGGCCAAGAGAAATATTCAGCAAAGGAGATGCATTTCTATTACTTTGGTCGGAAAGTTTTTTACACTTTTAATTTTCGCCCTTGTTTAGCTGGACTTGTAATCGGCTCTCCTGGATTTTGGTAGGCCATGACGAATCCTCATGTTCATTCGGCAGTAACCTCCAGCTTAATCAAACTTGTCTATTGAGAACACAATGTATTCTTTCAACACCTTTCCGAATCAAATAGTAGGAAGACCGAGCGAAGGAACAACTCGTGAAGACGGACCGTCCAAGTCCAAGTCTATTGAGAACTATGTTGGTTACAATACATATGAATACTTGGAGTTGCATTAAAGAATAGGTTAAGCAGAGAAAAAGAAACCAATCTGTCCTATTAGACACTACCAAGATCCGGCGGTAAATGCTAACACATACAAGTAGGTTCTATTGTACTTTCAAGAGCATCAGGAAAGAAAGCTCTTTTAACAAAACTGGAAAGCATTGGCTATGTTTGCACGGATAGTCATCCGGCTCCCCACATACATTACTCAAACATCGATATTCTCAATAAAATTCTGCTGTCCCCAAAAGGCCACCTCCGTGTATAAGCCTTTGACAAACTGCTGAAAAGCGGAAATATTGAAAAGCTCTTCACCAATTAGCCAACTAATCTTTATGCAAACGTCATTAACGATCTCGTCTCCTGTTATTTGATTAAGCGGCTGGCACGACACACACAGGCTTCGTTTTCTTCCCGGTGGCTCACTTCAACATATAAAATTGTCCTCCTAAATTTTTTGTTATCATTTGATCGCTCGTAGAAAATAGATTTGGTGTTCGGCGTTGTTCGTGAAGACCTCTATTTTGCACTTGGAAATGTGCAAAAAACCGTTCTCCGAGCAAGTTAACTAACCAGGAATTTGTATTCCGAAAGATAGTTATAAAACACTGATGAGTCATTTTCTTTCCAAGCAATCGCAAGGTTATATAGCATACGTTTACTTCTATACAATAACAGACATTCAACACAATAGTAGCTGACGTTTCGGCAGAATCGCCTTCTTCAGAGTCGTTTTTCTACGTGTCTTCCACTGAGGTAGAATAGCTAAACAGAGTCGCATACGTTTTTTCCTCAGTGGAAGGCACATAAACGGCTCTGAAGAAGGTGATACCGCCGAAAAGCTAGCGAATGTTGTGTTGAATGTGTTTTCTGTACCGAAATAAAAGTATGCTGCATAACAACCTCGCGATTGCTGAAAAAGAAAACGTCGTATTTACAATCGAGCGTCTAGATTAATAAAAACCCGGTCCGGGAAACTGTTACAAGATGTACTAATAAAATACTGAATATGAACTAGTAATGAAAAATATTGAAATAGAGACCCATAAGTCGCAAAATACTCCCAAATGCTGACGATGTACTTAATGCTTGTACGGAGAAACAGTAAACAGTACCATAAATATCATCCATAATCATTGAACGATAGAGCAAAGTGTTTCCTACAACTTATTCATGCTTATAGCCAACAAAGTCCTTCAGTTCTCGACAAATTACTGTTCACCAAAAAATCATCAAATTCACAAAAACCGAAAATTAGATGTCATTGTGGCAGTGCTAACACATAACGCCCGAAATTCATTGTATATTATGCATGTTTAGGAAGACTAAGTAGACGAAGTGCACCGTATTCAGTTCATTTCCTTTTTAATGGTTAATTTTTCTACACGAAACCTTATTTTGAATAGGTTCATTGACTGGCAGTTTGAATGCTAACTGTTATTTCATTTCCAGTCATTATCAAGAATGATGGTTAACTTGTGAAATGAACTGGTACAAAAAGCACAGAAATTAACTCAACATATGCTGCAAAGGTGCTTCAAAATGCTGGAAGCAACACGGATAGATGGTGGACCGCAGTAACATAATAGTTACTACCATCGTACATACCATGTAAGCCGTTATAGAGCTATAGATCGAAACACCAGCATGTCGGTAACAACATGAAATAAAACGTCGAACAACGTGGCGTCAAACACTAGATGTCGAGTTTTATGCACAAAAGAGCTTTTTGAATGTTTGGTACTAGAAAACAATTGTGATTAACGTGGACTAACTTTTCAAATAGGTGCGATTCGAGGTAGAAGTCGCTTACAAATCCTAGGAGTCTCAAACCACCCAATTTACTATTTCAAACATTACTTGTCCAGATGTCAGATATAACTCATTGTGTGGATTCCAGCATTTCTTCTATTCGACTCCATTCCACGCATTTACTATCTACGATGGTCTTCGAACTTTCCTACTTGTAGCTTAGTTTTCTGCTTGAGAAATTTTTCGTCATCATCGCGAATGTAGTTGGATGCTGGTCATGTCGCTAGCCAATGGGACCAGGAGATTGCCGCGCTAGAGCATTCCCACACGGATTAGAGAGAGTCAGCTTGTTTCAGACAATTCTCGTACCAATCTCCCAAGCCCGCAGAAATAGGTGGCTTAGTTCTTCCATGACGGCGTCGAAGCAGCACCTGGTGATTTGGGTCGTCCATATAACGAACGGGATCACTACAAGTGCGTCAACCTACCACTTAATATTAATAATAATTGAACAAGAGAGCCCATTAATGTCATATAACACCATTCTTAAAGGTGTGAAATAGGTCAGCTCTTGTAAGCACTTTCTGAGAAATCAAGTGCTAAACTATGCAGTGCGAAAGAAATAAGTCTAATTTCCGTAAAGGACTTCATAAGGCCTAAATCTGTAGCCTTTCAGCGATAGCGATGCAGCTACATGTAATGTGATGTAATTTGGCATAGGAAAAGTATCTGTTAAGGAACACTGCCTCGCACAAATGATGCTGACAAATGCGGACTGCAGTGGACTTAGTATTAAGCGATTATGATATCATCTACTTTATCTGTTAAAACAATTACTACTAATAAGTATGAAATGACCAAGTAGAATACACAATCACTAGGTACGACATGTAAAACTATTTACTTACGACAGCATCTTCGAGTATACTGACTTCTTCATCTAGTACCGTCAAATCATTCAACCACACCACATCGTCTTCGTAATCACTAGCCTCTACTATCGTACTACAAGGTGAAACTGCAATTATCTATCATAGAAAAACGAAACATCATGCAGCAGTCAACTCCATACAAAGCCGATTTTTCTATCGCCTTCTAGTTGATCAGAGTAAGACTAAGGCAACATGCGTCTTCGCAAGTTAAGAAATCTTATTTAATTATGAATTAATTTGAGCTGATCGCTATGCATGATCAAAAAATGAGACCTATGACAATCACTCACCACTTTCGCTAGTAAGGTCAATAACATCTCCAACTTCCGATCGTGTTATCAGACTTAATTCATTCGCACCTAGAAATCATCGTTGATTTAACCAAATCCAAAAGCCCAAGGACCACAAACATATTTTGATAAGCATTATCTCACTCGCAACGAAGTCCTATTGAAAAGGACATGAATTACCGCTCTAATGGTGGAAACAACCTTAACATTCAGATTTACACGAAGCGAACACAATCTGTCCTATGAAACCTCACTGTTCCATCGCTTCGGCGTTCGAAATAACTGAGTTGCAGAAAAAGTGTAAACAAACCTTCTGAGCTTCAAAAAAAAAAAACAGAATTAAGTCGTTATAAGGTAAGATGGTTTAAATTTTTTTTCTTCTAATGACATATAAAACTACGTTGTCTATATTTAAGTTGGTAATATTCATTGCCTCCAAATGGTTTACCGCCTCATCGTGGCTGGGAGGTGTTCCTGGGAGTCGGGCTGCGATGTACAAGGGGAGATTCATCCTCCCAGCAGGATCTCTCAAGCTAAGGAGTTCTGGGTTTCCTTCGATCAGGAAGCCCAGTTAAGAGTAAACCAATACCAGGATTCACCACCGCCCTGGTATCAAACACCTTTCCATGGTGGCCGATCTTCCTCTGATCCACAACTCAGAAATAGAATGAACCTTCGCTAGTAAGATCAACCACAGAATCACCTAAAACTAATTTCTCTTTAGGTTTTTTGGTATTGCACAATTAAGCTATAAGGAAGCAACACTAAATTTCCAATGATGTGAAGGCACACTTAGAAATTGAAGGAATTAGGCCCCAGTCGCAATTACTGAAATATCAGTGGCGCTATGAAATTTCAATGGATACTTCAGTTACTAATGTCATCACTCCTAGTGCTTGTTTTCACTGATGCTTCGTCTTCCTTTGCTATCAAGTCAATTATGTGGCTCTTTGCTCGATCGTCTCCACCCTTCTTTGAACAAAACATAATTCATTACAGAGTAGGAATAACAACCAACACCCACCAAAAACCATCATTCAAAAAATTTCCTGATGGTCAACACCTGTATTCTACGGAATGATGTAAATTATCGTTAAAGGATTCGGCAATATTGAACAGCATTCGACAGTGTTTCGCTTACTACTTCACACTGAGAAGTAAAAATGCAGAAATATCAATTATTACTAACATAGCATTGCACTAACTTTGTGATGACTTGGCAGCGTGGTCCGAATGGTCTGTTGATGCCATATTGGAAACCTCGTCAGTCTTTGATTCTTCTCTGAACAATTTAACCTTTCACGTAGAAGTGAATCATGAAATTCATTAGTACCGCAGACAAATTTATAGACTGTAAAACATGAAAACAATAGGAATGTTCCACGAAGCCCCCGTACTTTCTTCGTTTTGCCACCGGGCTTTTCGCAACAGCTTCCTGAGCTTCGCTCAAGTCTTCCGACTCCAAATCGACGATTGGTTGTTTGAGTTTGGCACGCTGACCGTCGTTTACTGGAAAGCTGTTCACGATGTTTTGGTCGGTCTTGGACCAAAAAATCTTTCTACCAATCAATCATGGATTTTTGAAAAAAAAAAGTGCTAATGTACTAACTAATCATCCGGAATATGTTAAACGATGAACCGCTGGTTGTTGGCACGGCTGCTTGTGTAACCGGAATGATCAACGGAACAGGTAATTGACCGGAAGTTGAGAAATTAGAAGAGCTCATACTGCAATCATACTATCAAAATATATTGGTTAGTGTACGTATAGCAAGAGTTATACGTATCTTGATAAATAATGAAATCGAGTGACAACCAGTCATTACATCTACTACCAATATTTAAATTTGAGGACCGGCAAGTAATGCGTATGGAACAAAGGTCTGATGCTGAACGAGTCTATAGAGCGAGAAGAACCCACTGGGCTACTCTTGCACGCGACAAGGAAAAATGGAACACTTACTGGCGCCTGCTCGAGTCACTCGACGACCAACGGGACGACGAGTGGTATAGGTGGTGACACAAATATTTAAAGAGAAACCGAAATCCAAGATTTTCAAGACGTCAGTGTAATACTAATAAAAATAGACAGTAAAGAACAAACTAAAGATAAATACCGATATCATGATTGTACCATACTATACCAACGCATAACTTTTACCTATTGCTATCAAAAAGTAAATCTAAATCGAATTTCAAGAATTCTCCCATCGAACATACGAGCAGTAACCTCTTCCTTTGTACATGTACAGACTAGTGGGGCCACCTACTGAAGTGGTAGCTGATGTGGACTTTGGTATCAAACGAAAGTGTTCTACTATTTATCTTCCCAATGATGAACAGTATTAGCCACAATTCTTCCTAGAGAAACAATGTCCATGACTATCTTATAAATGGAGGGCTCGAATGCAATTTCAATTCCCAATAACAATAAATTACCCTAAGGACAAAAACTGCCCATGACTCTGCAATACAACAACTACATCGTCTTCATGAGAAAGTTGCTGTCTCCTGTAAAAGTTGAGACTCCTCTAAGTCCTCCAACTGCCACTAGTATTGTTCTTGCGGAGTTGTTCTTCTTGAACATCATTCACTTTCATCAGGACCACGTTCACGAGGCCCTATGAAGAAATCCTACAATTAGCACATCCTGTTTACACAAATAGTGAACTTATCATCTCAATTCACATATGTTATTCCTAAGGATACTGAAGCATTTCGGAATCCACTGTGGATTATTAGAACAACATCCTGCCAAAATTACTACATATTTCTTACGAAGTATGATATCAAAGGAGGCGTGTAAGTGGAGTGATTGGAGACGCCCTGCAACACACATGGGGTCGATAACCCGCGCCTCTGGACAACCAAGCCTTCCATCGGGTCGGCAAACTGGTGCAAGACTTGTGTGCGAGGGTATTAACACTAGCTCGATAATGTTAACCGTTTTATTTACTACCTACTATTTTTAATGGCAGGTTATAATGCGAAATATAACTACAACGGTGATGAGATATAACTTTAATGAAGCTGAGATATTTGCAAAACTCTGGACCGCAGGTGTCTATAGTGGGGAACGAATGCGCTATTGTCCTTTCCGGGGAGTAACGCGTTCACTACCACACCATGCGGGTCTTCCGTTTCGCCTATCTCTCAGCTAGCTCGATACAGGTAGGCCTCCGCGAGTCACTGCAAAGGCCAAATATGCATTCAGTCACCACCAAACGATGGTTAATGACGTCGAATGCATGGCGTATCCTCACGGATCAATACCGAGAGCTTTATGATCTTTTTTGTGATTTAATCGCACTGTTAATTTTCGGCACCTGACAAAGCTAACTGGTAAGGTGAATCGAGTTGACCATCGAACATTTTACACCGTTTACAGCTGGTCCTCAAGGCACGTTGTGCATTTCACCCGTCGTTATCTCTCACCTTTCACCGGCTTTCTATCTGACCATTCTCGTATTCTTTTTCACGGTCTGTTGGAACAAATGTCAACTAGCAAAAAATTCGTAAATGAACCACTGAATGCCGTCGAAGACGCACCAAACGGTCTGGTAAATGCCACTGAGAGCATCGTTTTTAACAACGTAAGTCCAAAGTGGTGTTAAAAAGTGGAAACAATACTTTAAAATTATCTAAAGTTATTTTATTAAGTTATCATAACATTTTTTTACCGACGGTATATCAAAAAAAGGACTCATCTCTTAACGCAGAAATAAACATGAAATGACTAGGCATTGATAAAAAAGGAGTTTACCTTATTTACGACCTTAAAGATAAAGTTCTCTCCTATACTGATTGCATCAATATTAGCATTTAATGGTTAGGAAATTCGTACGACTTCGTTTTATAGGTTTAAGGGAAACTTCTCATGTCATTTCTACTACCAAACACAAAGCCTTAAGAGATAATTCTGCCTATTCTTATTTGTATTCATCTTTCTTTTACCATCATTAGGTATCAGCTACAAAAAAAGTGTAAAGTCTCTTGATCGATGCCTGAAGGTGAGCCATGCACTCAACTTCATTAAGCATCGTTGGAGGTGATTGAATAAATATCTGGCCTTTACAATGACTCGCGGTGGGCTACCGATGCGCGTAGTCAGTGCTGTTATGTTTCCAGACACGTTTGGTACTATGTTCCCGATCCCGGAGAGATGGAATGCCTGGTGGACCTGGGGCGCGGGGATCGATCCCATATGTATTGCTGAGCGCCTCTGACCAATGCGCTACACACGCCGTGGTATCAGCTACAAGCTATGTGATTCATTTAAAAGAAATATAACATGACTAATGAAATAAGGTGCCTTTCTTATGATGAAGCTAAAAGCGTAAGTAACCACATCGATATTTACTACACGGTAAAAAACCAGAAATAATACAATTTAGTTGTACAGCCGTTCAGAACTACAAAACATGCAATAGCTTCACAACGATGCTGAGACATTCGCAAAACTTGAACCCCGGGCCAGATCGCACCAATCGATTCAATAGTTTCAAAGTTGGAACACATTCGGCATATTGCTTGGAAGATGAAAGCGAAAGACGATGAGCAACTTCTACCAAAATTCAATAATAACTCATCTTTGAAAAAATTACAGAACTGTCGCAGAGTCACTTTGCGCAGTGACTATGTCGACTACTGTGCCAAAGATGTCTCGCCCATAGCCGGTGGCGGATCAGGTCATAAGCCCTACTCGGCAGGTGATCTCTTTGCGCTACCAGTCAAACTGAGACGATTCTTCAGCATATTAGAACAAAACCTCACTTACAAGAGTTCCGACCGATTTAGTTTCATTTCAAGAGTGGTTAAATGAAGAACGATGTGCAAAACTCTCAACAGTGACTTTATCGATTTGATTGGAAGCCAATTTATACATTAAGCATTGTAAGTAATTTAAGTCGATACAAAATTACAGGTCTTCGTTTAAGGTTACATTGGAAGTGGAATGTTCACTGCGGCCATATCCGGTAACGCATTCGCTTCACCACCATCACGTCACGTCAGTGCGGCTTTAAACTACTTTAAACTCCACTATAACGAAAGGTCCAATCCCTATTATTTCAGTTTTACTAAGCTTTACTAGGAGCGAATCGACTGTTTTCGCTGAAAACAACGTCAAAATCACTGCAGGCTAATCAGGCATATTGTTAGGTGGGTCAATCCTGTTCGTCATCAACTACACTGGTGATCGTCTTAATTTCGGGTTAGCAGCTGAACGATATGCAGCAGCTGGACACCACGTACGAGTACATCGTATCCGTTTCGAAAGAGATAGTTCAGAGTTTATCCACCAAGTGATCATATAGTATCTATCGCCGATGATGTCGCTGTCGAAGCTTCAAATTCTACGGTAGGCCGCAGAGGTTCGACGGCCGCTGTACTCGTCATAAAGGTTGGTCTGTTCTATAACATGAGATTAGTAATGAGTTCATGGCTACTCTGTAATAATGGACAGATTGCTGGTGCTATGGCCGAAAGCGGAAGATATACCGCAGATGAAATAGAGCCGAAAACAAATCGATTGGAAGAAAATGCGCGTTGGTATTATCCATTAAACGCTAGTTATATCGGTTTCCTCCAAAGAGTTTACCGCGTCATCGTTGCAGGTGTTCCTGGGTGTCAGGTTACGATGTACAACGGGGAAATTCATCCATTTACCAGGGCTCCCACGCTAAGTAGTCCGGCGTTTACAATAGGAAACCCAGCTATGAGTAAACCAATACCAGGATCCACCACTGCCTTAGTATCAAGCTAGTTACATGGTGGCAAACCTTCCTTTGATCAAAAGCGGCGAAAGCCTACGGTGGTGACGAACTGGGGCAGAGTCTGACTAGGATGACCTCGGGACTCCAGGGAACCATAATGGCTAGACCAGCAAAACTCCGAAACGATAGAAATTATGCTGGTGCCCGCAAAACCAGTGAAAACGGGCCATTTAATAATCAGTACCAGATTCGGACTTCGAATGTAGAGACTTTAAGAATGTCCATTATGAAACCTTTCAGGTACTATGGGAGTTTCTTTACATCCCTGTAGCCTACCAGGTTTTGGCCAAACATTTGAAACCCAGAACGATATTGAGCCAGTTCGTTCCGCACGAGAAAACATCGACACTATGATGGCTACGCTTCAAGCGGACATTGGGTTCACTAAAGGTACGTATCAATATGTTGATGCTCCCAGTTCTCAGGAACAACGACGGCACGAGCTGTCTTGTCAACGAAGCTTGCGTAAGTGCAAGCTGAATTTAACAGTATTGCATGAGCCTGAATATTTTCTACAATTCACTCATGCAAATGTATTTGAAACGTGCTGGAAAATAGGTTTCGCCGAGGAATGGTCAACCAAATGTAGTTGGTCAAAAGACCTTTACCAATAAACAGAAAAATGCATGAATTGTCAACACATTTTGCACAGTAGAATGAATAATATTAAGCAATAGTGGAAACTGGGTAAGCAGATCCACAACGGAAGCACCACTATTTCTTCAACTGCTTTCCTACAAAACTAATTTAATGTGAATAACAATTCTAAAGACCCAAAAGATCGACTTTCTATAAACTTCAGCATAAATAGCTGATATATTTATTTACATGATCTTATAAACTGATCTTCTTTAGCTGATGCGAAGTTTGTATAGGTCTTCGTTGTCGCTTCTGTTTTTGTTGGTGTTGTTGGTCGATGGCTGACGTTTCGGTGATTTCGCCTTCCTCAGAGCCTGGGCGTATTTCATATTAGAATACTTTAACTATTCGGTGGAAAAAAAGCTAAAGTATTAATGAAGATAAACTTTTAATCAGATACCATATTAAACAGAAAGGCTACTCACCGTGATGTTACGAGTGGGACTGGTCCATGCGTTGTTCACGTGGGGTCGCGAGCAAGACACACCCCAGGGTCAAAATATCATTATGAAATAGGGCGCCAGGTCACGTGTGATGGTGAGGCACTCGTCTTTCCGATTCACCTTTCGATTTTTGAAATTCATCCAAAACGCCTCAAGAGTTTTGCGCGTTGATGTTTTCGATTCCTGTGCTAGGAACCGCACAGTCACTTCAAAATCATCACCGTTGTGCTTCTGTGCTCTATGCGTACCTAGACGAGTGTTTTGACTAATTTTAACTTTCCCATCTAGGTGTTCTTTTATGCAAACAAAAAGTGGTCTATCCGTTTCCCCAATATATTCCTCACCGCACAACGGCGATGATTTTGAAATGAATATGCGAATCCTAGCGCAGGAATCGAAAACAGCAACGCGAAAAACACTAGAGGGGTTTTGGATAAATTTCAAAAATCCAAAGATGAACCGGAAAGACAAATGCCTCACTATCATACGCGACCTGGCGCCCTATTTCAAAATGATATCTTGACCCCGGGGTGTGCCTTGCTCGCGACCCCACGTGAACAACGCGTGGCGCAGCCCCACTCGTAACATCACGGTGAGTAGCCTTTCTATTTAATATGGCATCTGATTGAAAGTTTATCTTCATTAATATTTTAGCTTTTTTTTCCACCGAATAGTTAAAGTATTCTAATATAAAATACGTTCAGGCTCTGAGGAAGGCGAAATAGCCGAAACGTCAGCCACTGACCAACAACACCAACAAAAACAACAACGACAACGTCCAGGCCCCCCAAGGCTTCCATCCTTCAGGGGTTGGCAAATTGGTGTCATATATGTCTCGGAGGATAACATCACTAACCTGAAACATCAGTAGGTTACCGGTAGGCAATGTGTGTGGCAGATATGCATGCAGTACACCTTTAATGATCCTTAATGAAGAGGAATGCATGACACATCTCCAGAGATTACTCCATCCCTTAAAACTGAAAGCTTCTCAGCTTTATATGCATTTACAATCTTTAATATGACCCATATTCACGTTTACTGGGCGGATTCCAGCACTTCTCAAATTCGATTCGTTTCCTCCTGTTCATCATCCACGAAGGTCTTCCAACTTTAAGGAGTGGCTTCGGCTACTGCTTGAGGATTTTTCACCTTATCTTGAACGTCGTAGAATGCTGATCGAGTCGATTTTCCCTGGATTCCTGAGATAGCCGATCTGGTGTTCCCAACTGGACTGCAGAGGAATTTTCC
The DNA here is from genome assembly GCA_009735665.1 of Angiostrongylus cantonensis. Lineage (NCBI taxonomy): Eukaryota > Metazoa > Nematoda > Chromadorea > Rhabditida > Metastrongylidae > Angiostrongylus > Angiostrongylus cantonensis. The sequence continues at coordinate 1,034,725 of MQTX01000068.1, forward strand.
CAGACAAGATGATCAGCACCGCAGCCACTGTATTATCCGCCCTTATACATTATATATTACATACACGTAC
>MQTX01000068.1:1034835-1050758 GCA_009735665.1 Angiostrongylus cantonensis
GCTAAACTTGATGAAATTCTGGAATATTGAAAGTATAAATTATTGAATTTGTAGAAGGTGTTTCTCAAACAGAAATGAGCATAATCAAGAGTCAAGCTATCAAATGGTGCCGTAGGTTTTTTTTATAATGCTTCTCAAAAAATTACTTAGTACATAATTACTGTTTCTTCTAGTCGATTGTAACGGGGGGTGTGAAGCAGTGGTCGGTGCCCTGTAACACATATGGGATCGATCCGTGTGCACCCGGCCCAGCAAGCCTTCTATCACTCCGTGATCGGCAAATTGGTACTAGACCCATTTGGAAGCACTGGCTTGATACATCGGCCGGCCACCGCGAGTAAAGGCCAGATATGCATTCAATCACATGCAAACGATGCTTAGTCGAGTCGAATGCATGGCGTATCCTTCATGGATTGATCAACGGCAGGAGCTTTATCCTTTTATCTTCATCGATTTCGTCGTAATTGTTATTTGCGGCTCTCTGCCTACACTAAACTACTCAATAGGTAGTCATGGAATTACTATCGCTAGAACACTGTGTGGCCTTTACATGACATCTTTAAATATACACGGATTCAGCACTTCTGTTTTACGAATATTCGACAGCAAAATAATAGACTACATAGGTGAGTTCAACAACAAAGCTTCATCCCCATGATGGAAATTGTGTTGACTTGATTGGAAGCAGAAGACATAATTCAGATGCGCCGACGCCAGCACCAGGTTGGATCGCTGCTAAGAAAATCGGAGAAGTCAAGGTGGCACCATCAGTCCTAATAAAGCACCCTCTACCAATTTACCACAAATCTACTGATTAGCTGCAGATTCTTCATTGCGAGATGCAATGGAGCAGTCTCAACTTCGATCGTGCACCACGAGCTCAGAAAGCCATCGATCCGCTCAGTCTAGAGTCACTTTGCCCGTTGGCAAATTTGTCTTGTAGCCACAAGAATACCATACCATCACACCTTTCTCAGGTTGTCTATACAGGGCAGGCATTGTGGATCCGGAGGAAGTTCTCGCCGTCCGGTGACTATTGACTATATTTGATATTGGCGACATTGTATGGATTTAACTGAGAATCAGAACGAAAGTGTTAAACCTTTCAGCTTGAGTGATTGTGTCAGCGAAATGTACCTTTTGTACACAATGCAGTTCAACATCCACGGAATCCCCGCTTATCAATGGAGATACAGCATACTGTCGAAATCTGAGAGATGACTGTAGGGAAAACATATCATCTTTAAGGAGGAAGCTGGCTAGTAGCTACAACTACTGATTAGATACGGAAAACCTGCCAACGGTTTACTGCGTCATCGTGGCTAGGTGTTCCTTGGTGTCGGGCTGCGATGTACAACAAGGGGTTTCATCTCCCCAGCAGGGCCCCTAAACTGAGGAGTCCGGCGTTTCCATGAAGAGGTCCAGCTAAGAGTAAACCAATACCAGAATCTACTACCGTCCTAGTATGAAACTAGTCGCATGTTGCCAAATCTCCCTCTGATCCATAAATGCGGAGACTGCCTCTGGTGGTGATGACCTCGGGCAGACTGGCTAGGCTGACCTCGCGACTACAGGGAACATCAGTGGCTAAGCCAGCAAAACTCCGTGAAAATGGAAATTATGCTGCAATCCGCACAACCATTGAGGACGGACCGTCTAAGTATCCACTCAATGATTGCATTTTAAGCAGCTTTATAAGTACCCAACACATTACTTGTTCAACTCCTAAAAGAAGTGTCAACTATGGAGTAACATCCAGAGAAGAAACGCACTTTTCACCACGTGACGACCTATACGGAACAATTTCACTACACTACTAGCGAAGAAATGTGTACAAGCCCTCTGCGACAAGATGACAGCACTGGAGTCGGAATTAAACGCACTTGACGGCGTTGTTGGTGACGGTGACTTCGACATTCGCACATGCGTCAAAAGGTCATCGACACTTAAGTGTATTGAACATGCCAAAAATTCCCTGATATGATAACTATCAGATTCAGAAATGTTTTATGCGCATCCGTCATAACAGTACCATTTCAGTGATCAATGATCGAATGAAAACGCTTGAAGTAAACAGTGCACAGCAACTACTACTATCTCTGCCTGAAGTATTTTAACAGGAAGTTGGTGACACTGGAGGAACAGTAGGCTTTCTATTTCATAAGGTGATGAAGTCGAATTCGTACTGGTACCACGTTGAAATTCCAGCTCTACGCACTTATGCTTAGTGCAGCTGCTGGTGAATTTACTACACCCATAGTATTCAAGCATTTCTCCACAGCTCTCATAAAGGCGACCGAGGTTGTTCAAAAGTATGGAGGAGCCAAGCCAGGAGACCGAACATTGGTAGCTCACTCTTTTTGGAGTCGCTCAGTCCGGAAATAGTAGTAAGACATGTAACCGTAATTTAAAAAAATAAGAGAAGAATGCCAGACTTTTCATGTACTACTCATGCAGCTTAAATTACTCATGAACGTTTCATGTCGATGCACTTCATGCTGTCAATGAGAAGATAAGTGGAGTAGAAAGCAACTGGGATGTAATCTTAGAAGTTGGTTATCATGACTTTGATACCGATATTCTACAGAATAATGTATTCAGAGGCAGCAGACCTTACTATAATTATCAAATAGTCCAGTTTCCAGGCTGTATGAAGGCAGCTGATTCAACGGCACAAATGAAAGCACGTGCTTGTCAGGCTAGCTACACTGCGAAAGAGGTATGACTTATTGCATATACACTGTAACGTTGGTGAATACTTAGTCAACAATAACTTTAGGTCTTAACAAAAAGTAAACCATAGTCAGTAATCTGAATTCATTCCGTACCTATTAAGGTGTCCATAACGGTTTACCGCCTTATCGTAGTTGGCAGGTGTTCCTGGGTATCGGGCTGCGATGTACAGCTGGGGTATTCATCCCCTTGTAGGCTCTCACAAGCTGAGAAACAGTCCGGTATTTCCTTGAGAAAGTCTAGCTAAAAGTACAGCAATACCAGGATCCATCACCGTCCTGGTACCAAACTAGCCGCATGATGCCGAATTTCGCTCTGATCGACAAGAGCGGCAACTGCCTGTGGTGGTGACAACCTAGGACATACTTTGGCTAGGCTGACCTTGAGACTCCAAAGAACCACAATGGCTAAACCAGCAAAACTCCGAGAAATTGAGATTATGCCGGGGCCTGCCTAACCAGTGAGGACGGGCCATCCACGTATCTGAGTAAGTATTACAGCGCTAAACTCTAAAGCGAAAAACATTAGTTTTTACGACAAAAACCAAAAACCAACAATGTTAGTTCAAACTCTAAGCCTTCAATAGGCTTATGAACCAAGTTTTCAGGTGCAAACAAGGCCAGACGCAGGTGCAGTGGCAATAGCGCATTTTATGCTAACGATATGGCAGACGATTAAATATAATAGTAACTGAGAAGGAAGATATACATAACCTCGTAAAGACGAGACAAGAAAGCAAAAAAACGAAAATCAGAACGAAACTTCATCAACTTCAGTGGATAAGTATAATAAAGTCATCAAAGCACAACATCAATTGGTAATTACAATGGTCGACTATGTGGACGTATAACGGTGTGTAGTCCAGCCGTAGATAGCACAAGCAGTGTGTTCTTATCCAGCATCTGGAAATATCGATTGTTTCAATGCCACCTTTTATTAGTACCTGAAACCAATGTTCTGAAGTCGTCAATTTGTTCAACATACGGCTTCTTAAAGAAAAACCTTAGTGTGCTCACACCATAGCTTTCAATTTCTCTCAAAACATGTCTAAAATGTCAATATGACGGTTCACAGAACTTCGTTTACGGATGTATGAAAAAGAGTGTGCTTTAAATCTCAAAGTCATAAGACTATCACCAACACAATGTAGCCGTAAACGCATCCTTGCCATGAACGTCGTATTTCAAACAACATGGTAACATTTCAAGGAAAGTTTTTGGCTTAGCTGAGATATCTCTCATGGATGCCACGGACACCCAGTGCGTCCCTAATCAATATATAAGGAATCTTCGTCAGTTACATGAAAATGTCATCACTCTACAACGATATTAACATCGAGGTCAAAACAGTGGTTAGGGAGCGCGATACCATCTCGCCAGATTTACCTACCACCGCCCTCAAAAACGTCATGCGACCGCTGGAATGGGACGTGGGGCTGAAACGACGGTCGGCAATAACATCACCATCGCTTTGCTAATGACATCGTTTCTATAGAATCAACCATTAAGCAAGCGGAAGGAATTCTCACCAACTTTGATAACGCCTGTTGGAAGATTGGTTTTCGATTGAATCTCAGAAAAACGATGTTTATGAGGAATGGATTGATTTCGTATACCTCATTCCCGCTCAATGGAACGAATGTTTCCGAATACTTAACCCACGTCTACCTTGACCGGAAAATCAACATGATAAAGGACTTAGCTAAAGAGTTGAGCAGGAGGAAGCGAATAGTTTGGGAAGCCTCCAAGATCATCAAGAATGTAGTGAAGAGAACAAAGAACACCCGACTCGTGCATACCTTTTCGACTCCACGATTCTTCCTGCCTCAATGTGTGCGTCAGAAACCTGGTTGTTAAATAGGCAGGATGACAGATTACTCAGCGTTATAGAACGCATAGTTGAAAAGACGATTACAGGATCTCGTACCACATAAGTGAGGGTGGAGATCAGCAGCTCCTAACTACGTTGACGATTAAGAATCAAATACATCGTTCTATAAGCCAAATTTTGGAAGATAAAATGAGTCGGATACATAACGCGTATGAGTAACAATCGATGGACAAAAGCCAATAGCTATTATATTCTTCAAGATATCAATCGCACAGCAAGAAGGCCACCAATCCAATGGTTGGATTTCTTCATGAAGATCCTAGAAGAAAAATATGATGCTCGACGAGCTCTAGTGGGAGCAGAAGTCACGGGGCGACTGATGCACGCGACAGGGAAAAATGGAAGATTTACTGACGCCCGCTCGAGCTACTCGATGATTAACGGGACTATAGGTGATAAAGATCTTCAAAAGCTAGCTTTCAGCTTCGCAACAAAAGACGAATTCTTTGAATATATATGACTTTGTGATAAGCAAAATGTCGACACATAAAGGTGATTCCACATGGAGGAAAAGTGCTATGGGATTTGTTGTTCCGCAAAAAAAAGTATGTAGCTCTAGTGGGAGCAGAAGTCACGGGGCGACTGATGCACGCGACAGGGAAAAATGGAAGATTTACTGGCGCCCGCTCGAGCTTCTCGACGATTAACGGGACTATAGGTGATAAAGATCTTCAAAAGCTAGCTTTCAGCTTCGCAACAAAAGACGAATTCTTTGAATATATATGACTTTGTGATAAGCAAAATGTCGACACATAAAGGTGATTCCACATGGAGGAAAAGTGCTATGGGATTTGTTGTTCCGCAAAAAAAAAGTATGTAGTAATATGAAAGGCTTAGGTAATAAAATAATGAAGAATCTTAAAAAGAGCACTACCATACCTTTAAAGAAACGATAGGGGCATGTATCTTCGTCATTGACATAATTTCGTGACTAACAAGATCGCAATTGGACGAATAAAACAGGATTTTCTGAATATGTACGGACGTAGTCCTATAACACATTTTCGAAATAAAAAACTGCTTGTTTGTCTTACACCGGAATATGTTCCGACTGCTATGCTATCATCAACGGTACAAGCTGAAGTAATTGTATCAAATTGCTCCGATTGTGATAAAAAGAATTCGCTGTTCCAACTCAGTGTATCAGCCTGTGACATCAATAAAAATTTGACTTCAGTGAAAGTCTAGTAAAACTCATTTTCAGGTAAAGTCGTGTTAGTAGACAAGTACAGTGAGAACAACAATAAGCTGGAAAGTGAACTGCAGTGGAACAAAAAATATTATACCTTATAGAAGCATTTCCACACTGCAACTGGACCAAGGGTCGAAGATATTACAATGAATTCCTCATCACGATAGTTCATATCATCATCTTCCTTCACTAACTTTTGTGAGTCTGATGAAGTAGGCTGGAGAAACGTAAGAATAGAAATTGGTCCAGAGAATTTTATCAGCTTCCTAAAACGAATTCATTTAAGTATTTGAACTATGGAAACGATACTACTATGCAGTTCGCAACAGGTAACGCACAACTGCACATAAAGTCGCATGTAACCTCTATATGATTAGGTCTCTTATTGATCACCGAGTGAGTCGAAACCACTTCAGTAGTCTCCATTCGTCCATCTTCCATGTCAGTGTTTTTTAGTGAATTCATGGCAAGGCCAGAGCCATAGGCAGCACATTTTCGCCCACTTCACGAAGTCTGACGGTCTATGGTCTTTTTTATGTACTGAATACCTTATGGAACCTAACGCTTTGCCATAAAAAGTCGTTAAGATGCCAGATATGTCTAAAGAATTTAATTCTCAACACCTTACCTCTTGTGGCCGTATCTCTGAACTTTTCCACCTGTTGTTCCCGCTCCCTTGTAGTCATCGCCTTGTAGTGATTTGGTTTTTGTTTACCTATCTCGTAGCATCTATCACGTACGTCTTCTGTGTCATATAATAAATCTCGACATATACAAGACTGCGCGTGGAGGGCGCGTGTGGCGCTGTGGTTGGAGGTGCCCCGCAACACACAAGGGATCGATCCCCGCGTCCTGGCCGAGCAGGCCTTCCATACCTCCGGGGTCGGCGAATTGGTACCAAACTTGTCTGGGAAAGTAGCATTACTCGCTCCATATATCGATAGACTACCGCCAGTCATTGTAAAGGCCACATGCGCATTCATTCACCTCCAAACGATGCTTAATGAAGTCGAATTCATGGCGCATCCCTCAGAGATTGATCAACGTCGAGAGCTTAATCCTTTTTCATTATTGTGTGCGCAAGACCTCTACTATAGAAGAGTCTGTTGCAATACAACAAGGAAATTTCAATACTGCTGTGAGACCTGCGAGTAGTCGACGAATCGTCCCACAATGACACATACGGAGTGACAAACAGTTAAATGTCTCAAAAACCTCCAAATAAGTAAGCAAAGAAGCACTACCTGTGCACAGTCTGACTTTCAACACAGAATACTGAAAGAACGATGTGACCGGTATCGAATCCGAGGGCGTTCCACTGTAATTTCTTAGAAGAAATCAATGAAGAGCGTGTCACTGCACCAGGTAAGTCATGCAGTTTTAATTCTGGGAACACATTGTGTATACCCGTGTACCGGTTCACGCCAAAATGTTTCTTAAAAAGCAAGGTTAACTTTTCGTAGAGAAACTCAATAATGTGTAGTGAACAATGCCGTATACATGCATATTTTAAAAATCCACTTACATCTATATTATAAATAGATAGGCACTCCCCAGTTTCGTACAGCACCCAATATTTATACTTTTCGGAGTCAATGATTTTATCGATTAAGCGGCAGTGAGCAACTGCAGCTAACTCAATTGTCTAAATTTAAGTAATAAGGAAGGAATATTCAAATGCTTAGGAAGGACAAAAACAAAGGAAAACCAAAGAAAACACGTAAATAAATAAAGAAATGAGGAAATAAAATCAATCCACCCACTCTACTAGTCATTCGAACATGAAAAGTCGATGATATCGTGAATAACGCTCCGAAATGTCGACAAGGACAAAAGTGCTCATTGAGTTCAACCCAACTGAAATTGACAAATTTGCAAGCAAATGCCCAGTATAGAAAAAAGTCACAAGAAAAGGAAATAAGAAACAGACACTGTGGCTAAAACAGCTAGACAATCATCAACGCCCTCCTCGTATACGTCTGCACATGACAATTCAATCGAATATCCATTCTGTAGTGACTGTAACTTCTAATTTGTGAAGCAAAAAACAACTTTTGGATACACGAAACTAATCAAGTATGCTGTAAGCCAAATGATTTTAATTCATGTGTCAATCAGGTGAGATCAACTAACCTGGCCTCCCAATAAATCAGGTAGAAACACCGTCTTATTTTCTTCCACGAATTGCAGACGCCCATACGCATTGATAAGACAAGTGTGGATTGAAAGCGGCGTTGCGCAATTGCCTGAAATCATATGCAGCTTAGATAAAAAGTGGATCCAACGAAAATCTAATGCTATTCAACTCCACTGTGATCTTAACATTAGTTTCTATTGTTATAAAACATTGAACTACTATGTGCAACAGGAGTTCACATCCACACCAAGATAAAAAAGTTCCACATTTCCAGAAGCTCATCTAAAAGCAAGCCAATGCAATGCAGTGACTTCCTCACCAGAAGAAATCTGGTTGTTAATCTTCAATTTCACTGCAGTTCACATGGGTCCATGACTGTCTGCAGTGCCGGCCGGCTCTAGGAAAGAGGTTTCATCAAACCATCAACATATGGGCCAAATAAAAATGTCCCTCGGCCAGTACGACTATTCGTTAGGATGAGCCACTCAATACACAGACGTGTTGCTAAAAGCAGTTTGCTGGTTTTCCGGGGAAAAATACTCAATTTCGTAACGTAATCTGTTCCACGATCACCACAGTTAAACGGGAGGCCACTTGAACTTCCTCCACTCTAAATCCTCGCTATCCTATTAACTTTTGCTTCATCAGAACACATGTGTGCTTCAAATAATCAGAAGAGAAATAGCTACCTCTATTTTCGAGTGGATATTTGCGAATAACGAAAACATTGCTCGCATCCGTAAATGGAAGAAAACTTTGCTCAGAGAAAGTAACTTCAATCTCACTCTGAAATACCGCATTACAGTAAATGACAAAAACTTGCAAATGCTCTAATCACATACAATAGGTAATTCCAATGGTAAAGCCATTACTCCACTTTGTGTTGCGTCCTAGTTACGTTAGTGACCTGACATCTTTCAATTTAAGCGCTTCAGTGTTTCGATCTTCAGTCACAGATTCGTGCAACTTCTAAAAGTTTAGTTTTTAAAAAAACCGACGAGAAAACAAGTGAATCTCAGCAATTAAAAAACATCGCAAGATATTCGAAAAAGTCCAAATAGGTAATAAAATACTTGAACACTTGGATAGCCCATCCTCACTGGTTATGAGTGCGCAACCATAACCTCCGTTTTTTGCAAATTTCCATGGTTTGGCCATTGTGATTCCCTAGAGTGCCGACGTCAGCTTGGCCAAAGTGGGGTCGGCGGTACCAAACTTGTCTGGGAAAGTAGCATTACTCGCTCCATATATCGATAGACTACCGCCAGTCATTGTAAAGGCCACATGCGCATTCATTCACCTCCAAACGATGCTTAATGAAGTCGAATTCATGGCGCATCCCTCAGAGATTGATCAACGTCGAGAGCTTAATCCTTTTTCATTATTGTGTGCGCAAGACCTCTACTATAGAAGAGTCTGTTGCAATACAACAAGGAAATTTCAATACTGCTGTGAGACCTGCGAGTAGTCGACGAATCGTCCCACAATGACACATACGGAGTGACAAACAGTTAAATGTCTCAAAAACCTCCAAATAAGTAAGCAAAGAAGCACTACCTGTGCACAGTCTGACTTTCAACACAGAATACTGAAAGAACGATGTGACCGGTATCGAATCCGAGGGCGTTCCACTGTAATTTCTTAGAAGAAATCAATGAAGAGCGTGTCACTGCACCAGGTAAGTCATGCAGTTTTAATTCTGGGAACACATTGTGTATACCCGTGTACCGGTTCACGCCAAAATGTTTCTTAAAAAGCAAGGTTAACTTTTCGTAGAGAAACTCAATAATGTGTAGTGAACAATGCCGTATACATGCATATTTTAAAAATCCACTTACATCTATATTATAAATAGATAGGCACTCCCCAGTTTCGTACAGCACCCAATATTTATACTTTTCGGAGTCAATGATTTTATCGATTAAGCGGCAGTGAGCAACTGCAGCTAACTCAATTGTCTAAATTTAAGTAATAAGGAAGGAATATTCAAATGCTTAGGAAGGACAAAAACAAAGGAAAACCAAAGAAAACACGTAAATAAATAAAGAAATGAGGAAATAAAATCAATCCACCCACTCTACTAGTCATTCGAACATGAAAAGTCGATGATATCGTGAATAACGCTCCGAAATGTCGACAAGGACAAAAGTGCTCATTGAGTTCAACCCAACTGAAATTGACAAATTTGCAAGCAAATGCCCAGTATAGAAAAAAGTCACAAGAAAAGGAAATAAGAAACAGACACTGTGGCTAAAACAGCTAGACAATCATCAACGCCCTCCTCGTATACGTCTGCACATGACAATTCAATCGAATATCCATTCTGTAGTGACTGTAACTTCTAATTTGTGAAGCAAAAAACAACTTTTGGATACACGAAACTAATCAAGTATGCTGTAAGCCAAATGATTTTAATTCATGTGTCAATCAGGTGAGATCAACTAACCTGGCCTCCCAATAAATCAGGTAGAAACACCGTCTTATTTTCTTCCACGAATTGCAGACGCCCATACGCATTGATAAGACAAGTGTGGATTGAAAGCGGCGTTGCGCAATTGCCTGAAATCATATGCAGCTTAGATAAAAAGTGGATCCAACGAAAATCTAATGCTATTCAACTCCACTGTGATCTTAACATTAGTTTCTATTGTTATAAAACATTGAACTACTATGTGCAACAGGAGTTCACATCCACACCAAGATAAAAAAGTTCCACATTTCCAGAAGCTCATCTAAAAGCAAGCCAATGCAATGCAGTGACTTCCTCACCAGAAGAAATCTGGTTGTTAATCTTCAATTTCACTGCAGTTCACATGGGTCCATGACTGTCTGCAGTGCCGGCCGGCTCTAGGAAAGAGGTTTCATCAAACCATCAACATATGGGCCAAATAAAAATGTCCCTCGGCCAGTACGACTATTCGTTAGGATGAGCCACTCAATACACAGACGTGTTGCTAAAAGCAGTTTGCTGGTTTTCCGGGGAAAAATACTCAATTTCGTAACGTAATCTGTTCCACGATCACCACAGTTAAACGGGAGGCCACTTGAACTTCCTCCACTCTAAATCCTCGCTATCCTATTAACTTTTGCTTCATCAGAACACATGTGTGCTTCAAATAATCAGAAGAGAAATAGCTACCTCTATTTTCGAGTGGATATTTGCGAATAACGAAAACATTGCTCGCATCCGTAAATGGAAGAAAACTTTGCTCAGAGAAAGTAACTTCAATCTCACTCTGAAATACCGCATTACAGTAAATGACAAAAACTTGCAAATGCTCTAATCACATACAATAGGTAATTCCAATGGTAAAGCCATTACTCCACTTTGTGTTGCGTCCTAGTTACGTTAGTGACCTGACATCTTTCAATTTAAGCGCTTCAGTGTTTCGATCTTCAGTCACAGATTCGTGCAACTTCTAAAAGTTTAGTTTTTAAAAAAACCGACGAGAAAACAAGTGAATCTCAGCAATTAAAAAACATCGCAAGATATTCGAAAAAGTCCAAATAGGTAATAAAATACTTGAACACTTGGATAGCCCATCCTCACTGGTTATGAGTGCGCAACCATAACCTCCGTTTTTTGCAAATTTCCATGGTTTGGCCATTGTGATTCCCTAGAGTGCCGACGTCAGCTTGGCCAAAGTCTGCCCCAAGTCGTCATCACCGCAGGCAGTCCAAGCACTTGTGAGTCAGAAGGAGATTTGCCACGACTCTCCTAGTATGATACCACTGCGGCGAGGGATTCCGGCATTGGTTTACCCTTAGTTGGGCTTCCTGGTAAAAACGCCAGACTACTTATCAGCTTGGGAAGCCTTGCTGGGGAATGGATCCCCTCACTGTACATCGCTGCCCGACACCCAGGAACATCTCCTACCCATGATGAGGTGGTACACCGTTGGGAGTTCCTTGTTGTGTTATCTGGTAAAACAAGTTAACAAAATTGGCCAAAAGTGGAATCAGCAAAAAAAAATCGATGACAACTTCACAAGTTCTCCATATTCTGGAAGGATATTTAAAAAATCTGAAATGTTTGGAAACAGAATTTCCCTTAAGCGTTAAAAGAACGTACTAACCAGTGAATGATACCGTGAAAGGGCTTAACTTATTAAAGGTCAATACTTCTAAAATATCTACATCTGCTGAAATTTGATGTACCATATCAGAGTAGTTCTTCCGAACAATACCTGAACGTGGTCGTTCTTCACAAGGTGCAAAAGCTCTTGCTTATTGATAGCACAAGTCTGCGGAGCAACTATTCTCCTCAGATAGTTCACAGTAATAGCGGTGTCAGAGAAATCGTCCTCAAATCTTTGTGAATGAGGATCACCAGCAGTAATAAGATGGAACAACTGAAATTCCAAAGTGTTCTACATGTTTTATAACATAAGAACTGCTAGAACAAATGCTACCTGCTGATCTCTATACGTGGCAATGTCGCTTAGAAACTGTTTAGCAGTTGTCTTCCCGGAGTCCTTCAAAGCTTTCAGTTTAGCTTCTGAAAAAAAACTATGGGGAAATACTTGCTTTGCAAATTTGGACCAAAAAATGGTAGTTTAGTCTTAACCGGAAGATGGTGGTGAATGCCAATAAATGGGTGTAGGCAACTCATGCAAGGGCTGAGATAAGGATTTGGAGGATCTTCATGAACTTAATAAATATGCAATGGGGGCAATGAAACGTTGACATATGGCTAATCGTTACTTTATTTAATATTTTTTCATGTAAAGTCTGGCACCTTCGAGGCAGAGAACTGCGACAATGGTCGCTTTATAAAAATGAGTAAGACAAATAGGCTTTTCAATTTAAAGAAATAATATTCGAAGAAAAGTCAACAGAATCATGCTACAACCCCTGATGGAAAACATGAACTGCAAAGGAAAGCACCCACACTACATCATCTGTGTTCAAATAAACCACATCGAACTGCAAAACGGCTGTAGTAGTCGGCGATAAGAAGTGGTTGAATTTCGTCACCAGCTCCAAGCATTGTTGCAACCGCCATAATAAAAGGAGTATAAGGATAAGACCTCGGCGTTGATCAGACCCTGAACTATGCGCCATGCATTCGACTTCATCAAGCATCGTTAGGAATGACCGAATCTAGCCTATACAATCACTCGTAATGGCCTGTCAATGTATCAAGCCAGTGCTGCTGTCCTCCCAGACAGACAGACCAACTCGCTGACACTGCAGCGATGGAAGGCTTCGTCGGCCTGAGACGTCAGATCGATCCCATGTGTATTGAAGCGTGTCTTTAACCATTGTGCTACACGTGGTTTCCCTCCTAGGACGTCCTAATAGTCAAACAAATCTCTACAAAAGAGATATCAAAGACTTCTTCAGTGAGGGCTGCGATGCGAGGATTTCTATTGTACACCTGGGAAGCAGAGAAGCACAGCGTTTCCAACGCCGTGATACGATGGAGAAAGCCACGACATTCCAACAGATTCAACACACACGAATACAACAAGTCCCACGACAGGTCGCTAAAAATTTGTAAATAAGGCTGCAAGTGATGTGTTATGCTTACACAAAGAATAACTAGTAATTGCTTCACAGTGTATCGCAGTGAATGACGTAAGCATAAACATACAAACGACTAGGATAAAGATATCCGAGAGGACAAGGAAAACGGCAATCGCAGCTCGACATATGCAATCGATGGCGAAGGCCAGATGGGGCAATTTTTGATAAAACTCGTACCCGTGGTTTTACAACAAAAGCTCATCAGCAGCACCACACACTGCCAATAGCAAGTAGCCCGACCTAGACAATGTGTCAACTGAAACATGAGAGGTAGGTGAAGGTGAAGAAGAACTACGCTTTGCAACTTTTCAGACCTTCTGAAATGAAACAGTCTCAAGAGTAAGAATCCGCATTTCTGACTTTTGTATGGTGCGCACCTTGACGGCCCTCCATTCCGTGGTACGTGTAATCACACCATTTCAATGACTACTTTAAGCGCCTCAAGACGCTAAAAATCAACTACAAGACTCTCACCGAGTGCGGCCAGATACTCCTTGTCGACCACCCTCTCGCCGTTCTCCACTGACATACGATCACGAGGTGTGCGATATTTCGCACGGATCGAAAAACAGCACGTCACGTGAAGGAAGTGAAATCAATGACCGTTGGCGGCAAGTCGAAACGAGGTAGAAGTAGCGACAAAGCCAAAACTCTTTTAGAACATTTTTTCTGCAATAAGCAACGGAATACTTCAGTAGTTGGGTATGCAAGTTTTCGTACGGAAGTCCACCATGTATTTACCGTAACACAAAAAAGCCGTAACGGAAATTTGATTGCGGACAATGCGCGGCTCGACGGAAATTTAATCCAGGTGTACCGCATAGTTGGAGGTGGGACAAGTAGCGAGGTGGTTGGAAGCGCCCTGCAGTACACATAAGGTCGGTCCTCGCACCCTTGCCCCACTAAGCCATCCATCCGCCTGGGTTTGTTAAATTAGTACCAGACTTGTGTGGGAGGATAACAGCATTGGTTTGATACATCGATAGGCCACCGCGAGTAAAGGTAAGGGTCATATGGTATTGTATGATATGAGATTGTAAAGGTCAGACATGGATTCAGTTACCTCTAGGCGATACTTAATGAAGTCGAACGCATGGCGCGTCGCTGACGGATTGATCAACGGCGAGAGCTTTATCCTCTACCCGTTTATACGGCACGGGTTTTTGGAAAAGATTAATAGACCGGAAGGTTTGCTGGATTGGTATGTTTACTGCTGGGTTTCTGCTACCGTTTCGCTTCCATCCAAAAGGCTTTCCACGATCTTTTAAATAGGAATTACTGATGTAGCGGCATTACGCTCTGCTAAGTTAACCAGGTACTTTTTTGTGGATCCAAGATCTCTACGATGCAGAATTCGAGGGCAACGACATTAGTGCGGAAAATGTTGTCGTATTCTTTTACAGAATGCAAGGCCCAAGCCTTAAATGTAAAGTATTGCATGGTGCTCAAAATTACAATGATGCTGAGATGTCAGCAAACCTCAAAGTCTCAAGAGCAGTTCGAACCAGCTACTAGCCTAATATCACCGATAGCAAAAAAGAAGAAAAAAACTAAAAAAAGTTCTTTGCATTCTTGTTGAGCAAACGCGAGGTGTTATTATTATTCTTTATTCACAAATAAGCTGACGTTTCGGCGGACTTCGCCTTCTTCAAAGCCTGAAAAGGTCAAGTTGACAGCAATCTACTCGGTCAAACGCCTCCATAACCAAACAAAGAAAACGCTAAACCAAGATTTCAACCACAATGAACACAACTTTGCGCACCCACCGCTTTCTATGAGGCTTCCACTGAGTATGTCTAGTGGAGACCAACCGCACAAAACTCACATGGAATCGTAATGTGCCCTTCCCCTCAAAATAATAGGCTTATATACTGCCCAATATCACGCGTGATAACGAGGCATTCTTCCCTGCGGTTCATTTTCGGATTTCTGGAATTAATCCAGAACGCCTCCAGTGTTTTGCGCGCTTGTGTTTTCGTCTCCTGTGCGAGGATCGTGACGCGTACTTCAAAGTCCTCCTGCTCATGTCTCTGGGTCAATGCCGAGGTTAATAGAAAGTCGGTCGTGGAAGTTAAAAGAAGTTCCTATACGTGAGGTGGATAGTATAAGAATACAAGTAAAGCGTAATTACGAATTCGAAGACCATCTGAGGATTCCTAGTCTTGCTTATGTCTCTGCATTATTGCAGTTCCAAGATTTCTAACCCAAAACCGGTGGCTGCGAACATAAACGTGGTAAATAAATACGACATATATCCTGCAGGTACAGGCTCATGTTTATTGCAACTAGTGGGATTCATCTCAAACCGTGCAAGTGATCTAAAAATCCTTCAATAGCTTAAAAATTCTTTACAGTAGCATTTCAATTGCAAAAAATATACAATCGCTGCAAAGAGACATATTTATATTCTTTCTTTGATGAGCTTACGCGAGGTTGATAAAA
>MQTX01000068.1:1057496-1098736 GCA_009735665.1 Angiostrongylus cantonensis
TGTTGACGAAAACGCCGACACCGCCTACGCCTCTGCTGTCGCATGTTCCGAGGAACAGTTCTTCTCCAGTGTCATAGACGGCGTTGAATGGGTGGTGTCGTCTCGTCTCGGCCATGCCGATGTCGTCGTGCCTTATCATTCTTGTTTGCATGAGCAGGTCTTCTATCGAGAACTCGAGTGCATGTGTATGTTCATTGTAGGTACAGATCCTCACCAAAATTCTTCGTGATCCAGGCAGCTTCCATTGCCTCTGAGATTTTAGCAGCCTCTCCGCCCCCCCCCCCTATCCGCCCGTGGGACATTACCACAGATACCATATATCCTGAAATGTAGGCCATACCAAAACTCGACAACCGCCTTACGTTTGTCTTAGTTGAATTGATAATTTAAGTGCATTACTTTTACTATTTATTACTATTTATCAGTTACTGACTGTGTTGTAGCGGGAGATACAGTGATTGCTAGTAGTGGATTTGTCTAGCTGGGCTTTCGGATAGAAATGTAGAACTCGACCTCAACCTATGAGGCTCTTTTTTTAGGAGGAAGACATCCTATTCCACATTGTATTATGATATGAAGAAGGAGACCGAAACCTGGCCACTGTATCTCCGGATCTGTGTGTGTGTGGTATTCCGTTTAGCCACCTGCTCAGCATTCTATTAGCAGTGTTTGTAATGTTTACTTAGCTATCAATTTCGATCCTTGTAATTATGGACCTCCTAGGGACATCATATTTCTCTTTAATACATTGCAAAAGCTGAATAGGAACGTGTGTTTCTTACCATTCGTTATTAAATTCACCGTGATGCATATTATTTCCTTCTGGGCAGCTTTAGATGGTGTGCAGGTTATTGACGCTAGTTCTTGTGTTTTTGCCCAACGATAATATTCATTCAGTGCTGTATTACCGATATTCTTTCCAACGGCTTACCGCCTCATCGTGACTGGGAGGTGTTCCTGGATGACGGACTGCGATGCACAGCGGGGGATTCGTTCCCCAGCAGGGCCTCCCAAACTGAAAAGTAGTCTGGCGTTTCCATAGGTGGTCCAGCTAAGAGTTAATCAGTACCAGGGCCCACTACCTTTCTAGTATCAAACTAGTCCCATGGTGGCTAAATTCCCTTCTGATCCACAAAGACGGCGACTGTCTGTGGTGGTGGCTGCGAAAAAAGGAGATTAAGCTGAAGCCCGCACAACCGGTGAGGAAGAGCCATCCAAGTAAGTATTACCAATATTACAGACATCGCTACCCATTAAAACGTCTACTTTGAGTTTGTCCTGCTCGGAATCCTCTCTTGTGGTTGTCCGTTGTAACTTTGAGAAGATTTTAGTGATGAAAGAACTATCTCCTTTGTATGCTACGTAACAATGATGGGATACTTTCTCTTATTATTGAGGCTACACTACGTTGATAAGAATTTATTCGGCTAGCGTTTCGACGTCTTCGTCTTTTGCATAGTCAGATTGATTCGAATCGGTGATCCACAGGTCGTCGTCGTAACATGGTTGTTTGTTGTCGCATGGAGTTCAGTCGAATGAAGTCGCACCAATGAAGAATCTCACTTGACCGTGACATCTTATTCAGGACTGATGTTTATCTACTGCTGCCATTCAGTACGATCTGCAATATGGAAAATATTTTCTTAAATTTTTTGCCATTGATTGCTTGTAGAACACGGATGTTGTGTTCGAAGTTGGTCGGGAAAAACTCTATTTTGCTCCTAGAAATATACAATGAATCGTTTTCCGAACGAGTTTAGTAACAAGAGATTTGTATGCTAATCAACTACTCTTTCAGTTTTAGTTCCTATAGTTAGAGATAGTTGGGGGAATACAAAACACTGAAATAGAGACCCAGAAGTTGCAAAATAGTTCCATATTTTGACAGCTATGCTTGTACGGTTAATTGTAAATAGTATCGTAAAGACCATCTATACCAATAGAGCTATAGAGCAAAGTGTTTCCTACAATCCGTTAATGTTCACAACTCACAAACACCTCTAGTTATCTAAAAATTGTTGTTTATTTTCAAAAAACCATCATGTTCATAAACATCGAAAACTAGGCGTTGTTGCCAGAGTATTAACACATAACGTCATATATTCACTGTAAGCTATGCATCCGTAGTATGACTAAATAGATGAAGTGCATTGCATTTAATTCATTTCCTTTTCAACGGTTAGCGTTTCTAAATAAAAACTTTTGAATAGGTCCATTGACGGGCAGTTTGAATTTTGACTGACTGTTGTTTCATTTACAATAATTATCAAGATTCATGGTTAACTTGTGAGATGGACGGGTTCGAAAGGCATAAAAATGACCCAACATGAAGTTCATTCCTAAAGATAAGAAGTAGATCAGCTGTTGTAAGCACTTGTAAGAACGCTGCTAGCAGAATCCCGCTTTAAGCGAATGAAAGAAGAGATCCGAAGCTCTGAACTACGTCAAAAATAAAAGACGCCGGCCTATAAGCCAAAGTGCCAAAAATGAGATGTGTCGGACAAAACTGACTGTTGTTTCATTTACAATAATTATCAAGATTCATCCACGGATCTCCCTCATATGAGGGATCTCGAGCCGGTTAGTCGCGAAGCTACGTGGCGCGTCCCCAGGTGGCGGATAGGGGGTTCATGGTTAACTTGTGAGATGGACGGGTTCGAAAGGCATAAAAATGACCCAACATGAAGTTCATTCCTAAAGATAAGAAGTAGATCAGCTGTTGCAAGCACTTGTAAGAACGCTGCTAGCAGAATCCCGCTTTAAGCGAATGAAAGAAGAGATCCGAAGCTCTGAACTACGTCAAAAATAAAAGACGCCGGCCTATAAGCCAAAGTGCCAAAAATGAGATGTGTCGGACAAGCAATACGTATGAAGGACAACCGATGAACAATAAGTATTACTGACTGTGTTCCTCAGGACGCTAAACGTACTGCAAGGAGTTCACTCACTCAAGGTTAGAGTTCTTCACTAAAACCCTAGAAGAGATAGATAGACTCTAGATATGGTGCTCAACGCGTCCCTAGAATGAGCAGAACCCACTGGGTTACTCTTGTACCCGACAGGGAGAAATGGAAGATTTACCAGCGCCCGTTCGAATCACTCGATGATCAACGGGACTACAGGTGATACAATCGATAAAGGTGGTAATGTAAACGGCATTTCTTCCCAATAAAATTCCAGTTCGTCGGATGCAGGAGTATCGTATAATAGAGTAGTCCAAATTCGTCAAATAAGACCACAAATTTTCACTGACATGTTTTCAACCGATTTCAACCATGTTGTCGCATGTCCCTTGGATAATGAGTCTCTATCGAACGATAAAAAAGTGTAAATAAGAATAAACAACAGCGATGCGAAAAGAACTCTAGCGTACCTCAAGTGTTCGTAAAGAAACATCGTCGTAAACGCTGTCAACTAGCAGCAAACGTTGCAGCATTGCACACGCAAAGCACTGTTTCTATCTAGTTGAGGTAGTGAAACCTAAACAAAATGAAGAAAGAAATAAAGAAAAAAAGAAAAACACGAAAGACAGATATGTTTCCTATAAAGCTTAAAGCGGTCGCTGTTAATCAATCTCAAAGAAGTGCGCCACATAGTCGACTTCATTCTAAGCATCCCAAACGTATTGGATATTCGGCTTACACAGTAACTTCCGGTAGCCAATTAATGTATTAGTTCAGTGTTTTTATCCTCTCAAATGGGTTTGGTATCAACTTCACAGATCCGGATGAATTGTGGGAATGTTTTAACAAGGAACGAGATATAACAAATAACAACGTGTGTGATGCATGATACGTCTAACCACTACGCCATACCCACCTCCCAGTTGATGTTAGAAACTCAAACATTTAACAGAGTAGGGATAGTGGAATAAAAAATATAGGAAACTTACAGTGCATTTTTCCCAAAATCGAGCAGTTTCACCGCTGATATCGGTTTCAGCTATTGAAAGTGCATCTTCTTCGGATGGTTTGCTTTCTAAACTTGCACATGTCTATGAAATGCGTATGTAAAGCACTATAACTCTAAATTTTCTTCAGTACCAAAATAATCCCAAATAAGGACCTATTGGAGAAATATTTATCCTAAAGACAAGCACTGTAGTTTATACAAAATGAATGGCTAAGTGCTTAAGCAATTAAACATTAGCTAGACCTTGCATTCTTTTTTCGACAGTCGGTGTTAGGACCTCAGTTGGACAACTTAGAAGTGAAGGTTGATAATACTGCTCAATTCTAGCCCAGTGCAACTTTTACTGCAGCATAAAGAACTGTGTTCTGGACACAAGATCGCTCTAATAAACTACGATATATCACAAAATAATCAGAACTTGGAGAACCACGCAAGTCAATAAAAAGCGTTTTGAAGTAACTTCCACGACCGACTTTCTATTAACCTCGGCATTGATCAAGTAATTCTTTGTATTCTTGTTGAGCAAACGTATAACATAACCACTAGACATATTCAGTGACAGCCTCATAGAAAGCGGCTCTGAAGAAGGCGAAGTTCGCCGAAACGTCAGCTTACTTGTGAATAAAGAATAATAATAACCACTTTCATATTTACAGAAACTAGTACTGATAATATAAATTTCATACTCCTTCCTGAACGTCTTCGACGTTTCTCAATCTGAAAATCAAATCTCCATTATAACATGGAAGGAATTGAGAAATACTAACGTGTCTATGATTTCACATAGACACAATAGTAAAGTAAACATATACAACAGCAAAGAGCACTATCATATGGAACTGTTATGATACTAGACGAAATACTCACCAAAAAAATGATATGGGTTTATACTACTTTGGTCGGAAAGCCTTTCTACACTCTTATGCTTCGCCGTTGTTTATTTGGACGAGCCATCGGCGCTCTGCCATATTGGCTGGCCGTGACGAATCGTTTATTTCACTTGGCAATCGTTTCAAACTTAGTCAAATCAGCCTAACGAAAAATATATTGGTTACAAAGCAGGTGAAGACTTGGATCTGTATTAGAGAATGGGTTAAGCAGAGAAAAAAAAACAATCCCTGTCTTGTTAGAAACTACTATGGTCCGACGTCAAATGCTAACATATACGCATTGGTTCTATTGTACTTTCAATAGTATCCCTACCACCCAACGGTTTACCCCTTCATCGTGGCTGGGAAGTGTTCTTGGGCGTCGTACTGCGATGTACAGCGAGAGATTCAACCCCTGGCAGGATCTTCCAAGCTGAGAAGGAGTCCGGTGTTTCCATCAGGAAGCCTAGTTAGGAGTAAACCAATAGCAGGATCCACTACTGTCCTGGTATCAAAGTCGCATGGTGGTAAATCATCCTTTGATCCAAAAAGGCTGCGACTGCTTGTGGTGGTGAAGACCTGCGGCAGACTTTGGCCAGGTTAACCTCGGTACTCCAGAGAACCACAATGGCTTAACCAGCAAATCTTCGAAAAATGGAGAGTATGCTGAGGCCAGCACAACCATTGAGGACAGACCATTCAAGTATCAAGTATGTATAGTGTCCCATAAGAAAGCTCATTTAAGAAAACTAGAAAGCACTCGGCGCGCTTGGGCGAATAGTCTTCCCGCTCTTGCCATATATTGCCCAAACGTTGAATTTCTCAACTAATTTTTGCGGCCTCTCGAGCGCCACCTATGTGCATAAATCTTTGAAAATCTGCAGAAAGTTAAATAAATACATTGAGCTTTTCATTATCTAGTCAATCCACATCTATGCAAAGGTCAATAACACTCTCGCCAAGAGTGATTTCTATACGTGTTCATCTGTCACAGTGCTTTTGAGGAAGTGGCCTGCAAGGCAGGTACTATTTCCTTTTGGTGGTTTACCTCAACCTAGAGAAGTGCTTTTCTAGATTTTCGTTATCATTAATAGATAATTTGTATAACAGTGATGTTGTGATCGGCGTTGGTCGGGAAAAGCACGATTTTGCACCAGAAATATACAACAACAGTTCTCCGAACGAGCTCACCAAACAGGAATTTCGGTGCTCATCGAATACTAATGCAATTCTATTTCCCTAAGGGCAAGATAGTTATATAAATATAAAATGCCGAATATAAACTGGAAATATAAAATACTGAAATAGAGACCCAGAAGTTGTAAAATAGTTCCAAAACTTGACAGTAATGCCCGTACGACATATAGCAAATGGTATCATAAATAGCAGCCATACCCATAGCGATAGGCAAAGTGTTTCCTACAATCTATTCATGTTCAAAACTCGCAAAGATTACCCGTTATCTAAATATTGTTCCTTATTCTCAAGGAACCAGTAAGTCCATAATGACCAAAAATTAGGCGACATCGCGGGATTGTTAACAGATAATGTCCGAGATTCATTGTATACAATCCATGCGTAGGAGAACTAAGTTGACGAAGTGCATTGCATTCCTCTCATCTTTACTTCAATGGTTAATTTTTCTACGTTAATCTCTCCTTTTAATATGTTCACTGACTGGCAGCTTGAATGCTGAGTGTTATTTCATTTTCAGTCATTATAAAGAATCATGGTCAACGTATAGAATTAATGGATACTGAAAACACAAAAACTGGCTCAACGTAAGCTACAAAGTACTTTAGAATGCTGGAACAATACGAATGCATGGCGGACCACAGTAATATATAGTAAGCAGCGTCATCTGTGCGATTCAAACCCCTATGGAGCTATAGAGCAATGTTCTATAGATTTGTGATATTGTCAAATCTTCAAGGCTTTCAATTACTCAATAATTGTCGTGTGCTGTCGAAACTTCATGTCAGTAACAACACGAAATAAAACGTCGTCCAACGTGGCGTCAAAAACTAGATGTCGAGTTTTATGCACAAAAGAACTTCTTGAATGTTTGGTACTAGAAAACAATTGTGATAAACGTGGACTACCTTTTCAAATAGGTGTGCTTCGAGGTAGAAGTCGCTTACAAATCCTAGGAGTCTCAAACCACCCAATTTACTATTTCAACCATTACTTGTCCGGATGTTAGGTATAACTCATTGTGCAGATTCCAGCATTTCCTCTATTTGACTCCATTCCTCGCATTTACCATCTACGATAGTCTTCAAACTTTCCTACCTGTGGCTTCGGTTGCTGTTTGAGCAATTTTTCGTCTCCATCACGAATGTCCTTGAACTGTGGTCGAGTCGATGCTCTCGGGAATCCGCAGATAGCAATGCTAGAGCATTGCCACGTGGATCAGAGAGACTTAGCTTGTCCCAGACAATTCTACTACCAATTTCCTGACCAAGGAGGGATAAGAGGTCTTGTTCCTCCATGGCGTCCTCGAAGCAGTGCCTGGGTGGTTTGGGCCGTCGGCGTAACGACCAGGATCAGTACCACTGCGCCAACCTACCATTTAATATTAGCAATAATTAATCAGGAAAGGCCATTATCCTCAAGGGACGCCATTCTTAAACGTATGAAGCAGATCAGCTCTTGTAAACCCTTCCTGTGAAATCAAGTACTAAACTACGGAGCACGAGAGAAATAAATTTAACCTTCGTGAAGGAGCCCAGAAAATCTAAACCCGAAGCAATTTAGCGATAGAGACGCAGTTATATGGAATGTGATTTCATTTTAGTATAAGAGATTTATACGTTAAACAACGCTGCATCGTCTAAATCATTCTAATAAACGCGAACTACTGCAGTCTCTTGACTTTGAGAACTATTTAAGTCAACATCTCTGAAGCCTCTAATTAGTTTTAAACTAAATCTTTCGGCACATAAAAATGCAAACTCTATAATCAATAATTATAATTAATTTCCTACATAATACCCATAATTTGCTACATAATATCATTGTAATCATTAACAAGCTAGTATGATATCCCTTATTTTGTCTCCCCTCTTAAGCCGTTAGTACTGATAAGTATGAAACGATCGAGTAAAATAAATAGTCGCTGAGTACGGCACGTAGTGCTATTTACTTACATGCAGACCACATCGCCTTCGCAATCGTCTTGTACCATGGTGGGACAAGGAGAATCTGTACCTATTTTTCATCAGAAAAAATGAAACAAAAGTGTAGTTAAATGTGAACAAGAATCATGCAGGAATTCAGACAACTGCACATAAAGGCGCTTTTTCTATCATGGCCTAGTGCATCAGACTAAGTCTAGGCCAACATGAGCCTTTGCAAGTTGTGAAATCTTATTTAATTATGGTTTCATTTAAGCTGTGCTTTTGCATGTTCAAAAAATGAGACCTGAGGTAAACACGCACCACTTTCACCAGTGATTAATAATGATATCTCCTCCAAACTGTGAGAAATAAATCATTTGCACCTAAAAATCATCGTTGGTAAAGAAGAGTAACCAAATCCAGAAGCCGCAGGAACACAAACATATTTTCATAAGGACTATCCCACTTGCGACGAAGTCCTAATGAAAAGCGCTTGAACTAACGCTCTAACGGTGCAAACAACGTCTCTAAAACGCTTAAACTCGCTTAAGATTCAAACTTACAAAAAGCAAACATTACTGTGTTCTCTCCTATGAAACCTCCACTGTTCTACTGCTTCAGCGCAAAGGATAAATAGCGTCAATAAACCCTTTGGACATCAAAGAAAAAACCAGAATTAGGTCCTTATAAGCTAAGAAAGTTGTGTCTTTCTTCCAAGGAAATATAGACCCATTTGGTCTACATTTAAGTTAATAAGATTCGTAGCGCTATAAGATATATAAGATTTCTCGATGCTAAGAAATGCGATTACTTCCGGTGAGGATCAATGGGAATCAATCGGCTTCGTCGTATTGTTTTGTTTACTTGATGCTTACTTGAATGGCCCGTCCTCACCGGTTGTGCGGACCGCAGCATAATCTCCATTTTTTTCGGAGATTTGTTGGTTAAGCCACCGTGGTTCCTTGGAATCCCGAGGTCAACCTGGCCAATCTGCCCCAAGTCTTCCCCACCACAGGCAGTCGCAGCCTTTGTGGATCAGAGGGAGATTTGCCACCATGCGACTAATTTGACACCAAGACGATGGTGGATATTTGCATTGATTTACTCTTAACTAAGCCTCCAGGTGCAAACGCCGGACTACTTCACAGCTTGCGAGACCCTACCATTGGGATGAATTTCCCCGCTGTACATCGCAGCCCGACACCCGGGAACACTTCCCAACCACGATGAGGCGCCAAACCGTTGGGAGGCGTAATTTTCTTAGCAATGGTATTGACAACGTTTATAGAATCTAACTTCTTAAAGAAATCCTTTATTGTATTATGAAGAAACAGAATGAGGCTCAGAAATGAAAGAACCTTAGCTAGTAAGATGAATGAAGGAATACCCAAAACCTTCCTCTTTGAGCTTTTTGGTATTGCACAGCTTACTCATTAATACCTACTTACTTGGATACTTGGACGGTCCGTCTTCACGAGTTGTGCGAACCCCAGCACATATGCCATTCGTTCCTTTCTCTCGCAATCGTAGTCCATGGTGGTGGTCTTGTTCGAGCATGGTATCGCTTGCGAGTCTCATACCGTGATTTGTTAAACAACTGCAGCTGCGGGTACAGCTGATTAACTTTGTTAGCGAACACGTCCGCCCAACGTGTAGGTGGTCGCCCAAGGGGACGTTTGCATTCTCTTGGAGTCGACTCTACTGTTCTTTTTGTCCATCTGTCGCCTGTTCTCATTATGTGACCGGCCCATCTACGTTTCGCTCTCGATATATGTTCTCCTGGATCTTGAAGATGTAACAGATTTCGAAGGTCGGAGCTTCGCATTCCGGCTAGATATTGAGAGTGCCGATACGTCTTAGAAGACATCGCTCAAGCGCTCTGTGAGTGGTGCGAAGAATTCTTGACGATGTTGAAGTATCAATCCACGTCTTTGCACCATAACAGAGCGTTGGGAGGACCATAGAATCGAAGAGATAAGCGCGGACTTTCGGGTTCTTCAGTTGGTCGGTGGCTTCTTTGAGAGGCCCGAATGCGCCATAAGCTGCTCTCCTTCTTCTATCTAACTCTTCCTTCATGTTGTTTTCCATGTTCGTTGATCGCCCAAGGTATACGTACGAGGTGGTCTTTGCAATGAGGAAACCATCCAATTCAATTTTTTCGCCTTCGCACCTAGGGTCCCAAGGGGACGTTTGCATTCTCTTGGAGTCGACTCTACTGTTCTTTTTGTCCATCTGTCGCCTGTTCTCATTATGTGACCGGCCCATCTACGTTTCGCTCTCGATATATGTTCTCCTGGATCTTGAAGATGTAACAGATTTCGAAGGTCGGAGCTTCGCATTCCGGCTAGATATTGAGAGTGCCGATACGTCTTAGAAGACATCGCTCAAGCGCTCTGTGAGTGGTGCGAAGAATACTTGACGATGTTGAAGTATCAACCCACGTCTTTGCACCATAACAGAGCGCTGGGAGGACCATAGAATCGAAGAGATAAACGCGGACTTTCGGGTTCTTCAGTTGGTCGGTGGCTTCTTTGAGTTTCCTTCTGTTTTCGAGCAACTCTTTAGTAGTGGTGGAGATGCGGTCCGTTCTTCTTGTCGGAGGAACTGAAGCGGATTCGGCACAGCTTTTCAGTCCTTCGACAAGCAGCTTGTAGTCTTCGGTCGGGTCTTCTTTGATCTGCCAGTCACGTTTGGATAGGACTTCGTTCAGAATGTTCTCGTCATATACAGCTAGACTTTTCCCTGTGGTTGATGAAGAGAGTTCTTTTCCAGCTTGCGGCTGAATCGAGTCTTCGCGCGGAGAAGGCGGTGATCAGAACCAGTACAGAATGACGGGACTACCGATATGTCAAGTAGGCACCATTTTCTGTTTGTCAGAATATGGTCGATCTCCGCATGAGTCATGCCGTTAGGAGATTCCCATGTCCAACGGCGGCTTTCTTTCTTCTTGAAAAAGAAAAAGGAAAGAAAGAACTCAAGAAGAAAGAACTTATTAATAAGAAAGGCTAAATTACCAGTAATGCGAAAGGAAGCACAATTAGAAATTGAAGAACTTGGGTCGGTTGCAATGACGGAAATATCGACGGCGTTGTGAATTTTCGATGGACACTTCAGTTACTAAAGATGTTACTCCCAGTGCTTGTTTTCACTGGTGCTTCGTCTTTCTTTGCTATCAAGTTAACCTTGTGGCTCATTGCTCGATCGTTTCGAACCTCCTTTGAACGAGACACAATCTCTTACAGAGTAGGACAACATAACATGCGACAGTCATCAACGACTTCGTTTAAAAAATTTGCTGGTGGTAGACCTATGCATTCTCCGGAGTGATGTGAACTATCACTAAAGGTTGATAAGTATATTTATTTTCAGCTAACGTTTCGATGTCTTCGTCTTCATCAGAGCCGAGATGATCCGAGTCGATGGTCCGTGCTTGCTGTTCGTCTCGATCTGGCGGCTTCGCCTTCGTGTCGAGTTAGGCCTTCCTCAGCGGTCCATCCCTCCAATGAGGCACACTCATTCGGTGATGCCCTTTTTTGGACCATCGACTCGGATTATCGGCTATGACGAAGACGAAGACGTCGAAATGTTAGCCGAAAATAAATATAATTATCAACCTCGTGTAAGCTCATCAAAGAAAGAATACATATCACTAAAGGATTCGGCAGTTCTGAACAGCAATCGACAATGTTTCAATTACTATTTTATATTCAGAAATAAATGTGCAGATGTATCAATTATTATCGATATAGTATTCGACTAACCTTTGTCTCGTCTCATACAGAGCCGGCTTGATCCGATTGGACGGTCCTAGATCGGCCGTCCTCAATATGTTGCTCTTCGTTGTCACATCGAGTCGAGTCCGATGAAGTGTAGCACCATCAATTTGTCTCACCCGACGGTGTCATCTTATAGGGGACTCATTTTGATCTACTACCACTAGTCAATATGATCTACATTCTCAGCGGCAATGCACAGTGCAGCAGTCGATACTGTATTGGCTAGCACATAGCGCGAATCAATATTTTGCAAACGGACTGTCATTAAACCTCGGCAAAAATCCTCGGCGAGCCAATGCCTTTTTTGATTACTAATCAAATCAAGAAAAGTAATGATGGGATAGTCACCGCTTCCCACTTGTAGCTGGCCTGAGTTTCAGCGAGGTAGCAAACAATTCTCGGCAACCATGCAGTTATGGTTTTCCGCTGCTAACCTATCTAAACATTGAAATGGTGGTACTGTGTCCTACACTGAGCTGTGGCTACCGTTCAGATGAGGTATTGTGTCGAGTCGACGTTACATAGTGAAATACTCGCCTATCACACAGACAACTTCGATTCGATTTCCAACCGGTGAGCCACTTTATGGGCACTGTTTGGTGGTTATGATATGACTCGAATAACTACATAGCTTATAAAACAACTGAGCACATGTTGCTGGGTTTGGATCGAGATCGTTGGTAGAGACCTGTTGAATGGCAGCAGTGTTTAGTTCTTTGACAACAAACTGTTGTGATTTCTGTGAGGTGACATTGGTTCACAAATGGCCTAGCCTATGTGTGTAGCGATGTCTGGTAATTTGTAATTACAGAACAATAGGAATACGGATCTCCATCATACAGAGATCTCACGCCGGTTTGTCGCCAGGTAATGTTGCGTGTCCCCAGGTGGCGGATAGAGGCTTAGTCGCGGAGCAAAAGCGAACTTTGCTTCCGTGAGACCCAGATGGATAGGGATTCTGCGGATTCCCCGCTTCTGCTGCGCCGATTTGGCACATACTTTCTGTATTTACGAGGTGTGTTAATGCCTGCGTGTGTGGGTGCGTTCTCGCTTATGCGGTTAGTATTCTACGAGTCAATTCGGCCAAAAGCCTGCAATCAAATAATAGAAAAGTACGTGGAAGACGGTGCGGAGTCGCCTGCAACAAACAAGCTCCGCGTCTACTCCGGGAGAGGCTGTCAAGCTACCCGTGAGTATACCCAGCACACACGTTCAGAGCCCAGCAAGCTATACGTGGGTATCAAAAATGCTAAACGCAGTAAAAAGAAAACGGGCGTCATTCCGCTGACCCCGAAAGAGCCTCTGGTACGGTAGCTTTTTTAGGTAAGGAGAGCATGGATAGCATGATAAAATTTCAGCGCGATCTAAACCACATAAATCGCAAAGGACTGAAGTATCAATGTCTACATACAATGCGTGAACACTTGCATCTGATTCCTTGATAAAGGATAAAGGATGAAACTCTCGGCGTTGACCAATCCCTGAGGGATGTGCCATGCATCCGACTTCATTATCATTGGACGTGACTGAATGCATATCTGGCCTCTATAATGACTCGCCGTGGCCTACCGATGTATCGAGCCAGTGCTGTTGCCCTCCCAATCAAGTCTGGTACCAATTTGCCCAACTCGAAAAGATGGAAGGCTTGGTGGGGCATGGGTGCGGGGATCGATTTCACGTGTGTGTCGCGGAGCTTCTAACCACTGCTCAACACGCATTATGCTGGCAAAAAAGATAAAGTGCACTTCCATCGAACTAGCAGGGACGAGGAGATGCCACACATTCAAATTCGTCAGTGATACCGGAGAAAGACACCTCGGAACATGCGACAATGGAGAAATTGGCAACATAGGAACATAAGTTTCGCTGTGAACACCGTTCCATTCCAACAACTAACATTTCGAATCGGACATTTACGATTGAAGAGATGTGGATCAAAAACGGCTTTGACAATCTCCGTCGACGAACCGACATCAATCTATAACGAGAAGGAAGTCGAAGAATTGTTTGGACCTGGAGAAGCTCTGCAGGGATGACCATTGATTCTTCAAGGTTATCACTGAAGATTTTAATGTTAAGATTAGACCTTGAAGAACGTCTGAAGAACTGGGATGTATTAGAATGGAACAAGCAAGTCGAGCTGCTGTCTGAGTTTAACAAGACGACCAAGACCATTCTTAGTAACTTACAATTCCAGAAGCCCCACTCTCAACGATGGACGTGGGAATCTTTAATGGAGAGTACCATAATTTTTATATAGTAAATGATTATATTATATTACAGTTATAATAAATCGAAAGCTTTCTCTAAACTATGCTGCAGTTTTCTAGAATTCTACACGGGATTATACCATTGCCTCTTTCGTGAAAGACTTCACTTCTCGTGAAAAGGAGAAAATGTCCTATCGGGGCAACTTGCTGCAGTACATTCAAGGATGTTCATAAATTGTAGGCGACCCTATGACGTTGTGTTTCGAAGAACAATGTTTAAGACTAAATTGGTCACTGGAACGAGGTGTAGCATAATGCTACGTTGCCGCCTGCTGCCGCTCGCCAGTGCCACGCATGGGTTCCTTGCCTTCACAGCGTGTATCTCAAATTTATACAATTGAAACTTTGTATAAACAGTAAACTAGTGGAGTAAAAACAACGTATCGAAACTAGTAGCAACAATACAACGGATATGTGGTCAAGATTGTACAAGTACTGCAGAAGTGAGAATTAAGTGAATACTAAAGACATAGAAAATCTAAAGATAATGGTGATTCGTACATGTCATTTGAAGCGAGTCGAAAAAATGTTGCCGTTGAAAAGTACTGGTGTGCAAGGCGCACTACAGGTGATGCATCGAAACACGTCACTTGAAACTACGTGCGAGGAGCTTCGTTCATGCAAAATAGTGGTAGTATAGCACTCACAAGTATAAAGATATTTCATCAACTTCTAGCAATAAAGTACTTCATGGGTTCAGAACTTTACAGACTCAAAGAAGCGACTTTGCCATATCGCACTACTAGTATATACGAATTTTATATAAAGCCTTTTCAAATTGCACAGAATCAACAATGTGAGAAAAATTGTAAACGAATTGTAAATGTAAAGTCTCAAATTTTCTAGCGTAAGAGCTACAGCTGCAAATACGAGTGATACATTGGAGAACAAGATAAGGCCCTATTTGACGAGACGTCGTTTTTTAATTTCCTTCAATGTTCGAAATATGAACCTTGAAGAAAAATGGATTGAACAGACGTCGTAGTCTCTGAAAATCAGGGTTTCATTGTTATAAAGGAAGTGCCTCAAGTCCTGTAAGGTGTAGGCCCAAACAGTTTTTATGGTAAACAGATTTACAATAAGCTGTGATATGTTGACTAAAAGTTGAAGGCGGCGTAAAGGTCAAATGAATCAAAAGTCCTTAAATACGTTGAAAAATCTTCAGGTGAGCATTTTAATCGCAAAAAACATACACTCTTTATAAAGCCACATGTTTCGACTTTTGTTTCAGGCTTTGCTAATTCTCCACGAAGGTACGTTTATGACGCCCAACCATATGTAGATCTAATCCTAGTAAAGTGTGGAACATGTCGTAGCACTGGAAATGGTACACAAACACAAATGGATGTATATGTATCACAATATCAGATGTAACACAATCTATCACAAAAAAAAAACTGGCTTGAAACCTTATCATTAGCTTCAAACCATACAAAAACCAACCTCTTCGCATTCTCTCGACTTATGATGAAATACTCTGTTATGCATGAAATCCGTATCTTCATTGTGAAAGTACAGTTTGCATTCAGAGCAATGAATGAATGACCTAAACAGGAATAATGGCAAAGACGGTACTCGTAATACTTTGTTTAAGCCAATCTACTAAAGGCGATTTCGTTTTGATGTTGTAAGCCTGGAAAGTGCTAACGAAGTTGATGCATAACACTGATGTCAGTACAAGCGATGATCCGAGGATAAAATTTTTCACTCGAAAACATTGGACAAACAAAAATTCAACCGAATTGCAAATAGTTAGTAACATTTGGTAACTGCAAAGAAAGTAATTCTGTAAATCGTACACGACTAACCTAATCAATCACACTGTGGACAATTCTGTAGATTTCAAATAACCAATTGCTAGCAACAACTTAAAACACCGTCTTTCAGTTAAATTCGGCATTAATAAGCATTACATTGTTCCTAACTGTCCTTGCTGTCCTAACATACTGACACTAGAAGCGGAAATGTACGCGTAGAAACATATCGTTAATTAACTAGCTGAGTTCACTCAACGGAGTTCCAGTGATAAAATCACACCATGGAATGTGCAACCATACAATAAAATTCGGTAATACGCAGCTTAGACTCCTGTGAAATGGAAAATCTGTTGAGTACATAACTAGAAGAGTCTTGGTGCTAGGGAGGTGAATTATAAATACGAACACCGCTAATAATTAACGGAAAGATCTCCGCGCACCTATAAATAGAATGGTCTAGCAAATTGGTGGCGATCAAGAATTGCGTAATATCGGAAATGTTAAAACATTTAGGCAAAGTAAGGTAGCCCTTTATTCGCACTAACCTTTTAAGAAAGTGGATAGCAGACAGTAACATACGCATATCAACGCACGCCCACAATACCGTTAATGCTAACAGCCACATAAATATCGCAAACTAGCGCGATAAGAGAAAAGGAGGATGGAGCAGATAACACTGGTTAAATGAAAACTTCAATTGAAGTGTCTGGCCTAATAAATTGTATATCAGCATACCCTTCCAGGCTCTGAAGAAGGCTAGGTTCCTGAATATGATTTCGTAATGACTAAACTCACTCATCATCACACGAGGAGCTGGTTTGAGCCGCCATTTTGTGCCAAATCTTGCTCATGACATTCTTTTCCTGAGCTAACGAAACGGCGAAAGCCGACGTCCTTGTGGATAATGTCGCTTGCGCTCGAGATAGAACTGCGTCTAGAACAGGACAAGTAATTAACTTCATTCTTCTAGTGAAGGTTTTAACTTGTTTTTATGCTGCTTTATGCTTACTATGCTGAAATTGGTGTAATTTAACACTTCTCTTCCAATGATGATCATGCTCTTTAGTGTGACTAGTTTTTTTTACAAGTGCAACATGAATTCTAGTGAAGCAAGCACTTTACCTATTTGATCTAGCCAACCAGTGGTGATGTCAACTATTCCTGGGTGAGATTTGCCTGGAGAGAGCTGTAACCGCACGCGCAAAACTCCGCCTTGTTGAAGAAACGAATCCCATCCATACAAGAGAAGATGCTTAAATGATTTCTACCAATGTATAACTCTAAAGAAAAGAAGCATTTGTCTAATCGAATGGACGGATTTCAGAAAACTCTATTGAGTCATCGTTATTGCGTTCATAAGAGCTGTCTGTGATGAGCTAATGCGAGGTTCCACATATGTTTGTCTCAATGGCCCGCGTTTGCGCCCAATTGTCCTTTCTATGCCTAGAGCGCGAAACACTAGTATACAACTTTGTTAGAAGAAATAGTTTTACAATGTGGACAGAAGACCGAAACAGTGAGTTTAATGCTTTCAACTCAGTAAAAAGCACTGGAAACAATTTTACAATATTGCTCTCATTATATATTAGTGGACCGTAGCCAAAACATATCAGGAATAACAAGAACGAAGTTAGCCATTCATAGAAAACACAGAACTTATATCTGCATTTGGATTCCGCGGATTTTCTCTATACAAGGGAACTTAAATCGTCGCACCCAGGGGCGGAGATAAGTTAGGCCGCACTCAAATGGTGCTCACCAAACAACTTTTTGATTCGCTGTTCGACTCAAGGCATGTAGTACCTGTCTCCGTTCTACTGAATTGAGCTTCGTATGTCTGTGCGTCATAGAGGTGCGCATGTGTAATCATGCGTACGTGAGAATTATACAGTTGCCTTGACAAAAGGTCTTCAATAAAGCAACTGGAGATTATTATAAACGAGATGTTAACACTTCCAACTAATAAAGCTTGAGTCTACTTCGACAGAGCGCGACAAGCTATCTGCGTGTAGATTTGGACCAATGTCTTTGGAGACAACGAAGCTTTAGGCAGCCCTTGAACACAACACTGACCGCGTGGAGGCACCATCTATTAATGAGACTGATAACAAGGACGATAAACAGGACATATTAAGATTATCCAGTGGGATCATACCATATTTCTACTGAACAATGTAAGGAAAGCAATACCATTTTAAGCAGAATTAACACACCGACATCGAATTCCCACGGTCTGCACCAAGATGGACGCCAATTTTTTTTTGCCGTTACGGACTGCACTGAATACAAAATGTGTTGTCAAAACAACTAATGTTCTCACAAGTATCGTTCTTTGTACTACTTCGCCAACACAAAAGACAGGGATTCCCCCTGAGAACCACGGATTTGCACTTCTACAACACAGACATCTTAGAGCCGTTTCTCAGGCGGCCACTCTCGAAAATGGAAAGATCACTAAACTCGCGTACTATCAACAGCCTACTACGTGGTGTAAATAAGAAAAAGGCACTTGAATACAGGTTTACTTGGAAATTACCGGGTGTAAAGTAAAAATTCTTTCCGACTGAGTAGGACATAAAATATGTGGTAGGAGAGTTATAATAATGGACTGGTTTCTTGATGAGCAAAGACGAAGTTATTACTCTACCCTTTGTTCACAATAAACTGACTTTTCGGCGAGTTTTGCCTACGCTGCGTCTGGAAAGGTCAAGTTAATTGCAATTTGGTCAGCAAAATACCTCCATACCCCAACAGAAAAGTCATGAAACCTACATTTCAACCGCATTGAAAAGAAAACATTGTTCATACACACACCGCTTCCTATGAGACACAGGGCCTGGAAAGGTGATGTTGAGTACTGAGTATTGCACGGCGAGAGCAACCGTGTAGGGGTCATTTTGATGAGTAATGCGCTTCTCTCACAATAAAGTTTTTGCCTAAGATATTGTGTGAAATTATGCGTGATAACAAGGCATTCCACCCTTGCATTCATTTTTGGATTCTTGGAAATTATCAAATATGCTTTGATGGTTTTTCGTGCTTAAATTTTAGTTTACTGAGCAAGAATGGTTGATTTCTCCTTGAAATCTTCACCATTATGTCTCTAAGTCCTACGCACACCTAGTGGAATATTTTGTTTAACGTTAAGTATACCGCCTATTTGTTCTTTTGTACGGACGTATAACGATCTACCCATTTCACCAATACATTCGTCGCCTTACAGGAAACTAGTAGTTAAACAGTAACAGAACTCATGTAATCACCGCCTTTATCGTCAGGATACATTTCACATCCTGCAATTTTGCATTTTACACCAACCGGTTTTACAGGAGATCGCGAACTAGCCGGAGGCTGAGAATGTTGGGTATAAAAGGTGCGAAAATATACGAAAAGTTTAACAAAAATAACACACAGCAAAATAGAACACTAAGAAGAAAATGCATTCAGATTAAGGCGTTGTCACAGGTTTACCAAAAATTTCGACTACATAAGACTTAAATACTCACGAAGCGATCAGCGATAACTTCTAAGGGTACACCAACGGCCTCGTTGCATTTATCTGCCAGATTCATCATTGTCTCTACGTAGCGAGATGTTATTAACTGATGTACATCAGATGACAAGTCCTGTTATTAGAAAAAAATATTGAGATTGCAATTAACACATGATGGTCAACTCAAATCTTCAAAAAATGCAGTAAAAACAGTAAACTGTCGAGAAAAGCATAATTTATCATGTTTCCAGCAAATTCATCAGAATACATTGAGATGAAGCGTACACTACATCAAAGAATTTGGTAAG
The DNA here is from genome assembly GCA_009735665.1 of Angiostrongylus cantonensis. NCBI lineage: Eukaryota > Metazoa > Nematoda > Chromadorea > Rhabditida > Metastrongylidae > Angiostrongylus > Angiostrongylus cantonensis. The sequence goes on from MQTX01000068.1 coordinate 1,077,001, forward strand.
GAAAACACCTTTTCAATCTCTATCTCTCCCTTCGACAAATCATTACGCGTCCTTAACTGTTCGCAAACTTCGTCGACTGCTTCTGTTATTGTATCAATGAACTTTGTGATTTTCAGCATGCTTACCTAAAATTGTATAAGGTCGCATAAAAATGTGCTAAGAGATTATAAAACATTACAAACTTTACGCGAATCCAGTGTAAGTGCATGCAAACCGTTTTCTGGAAGACGGCCTATCAGCATGGAGCTAAAGGAGTTGTAGTCAAGGCCTTAAAAAACGACCCTTATTTTAAGGAAACGTTAGAAATCGTTTGTATGGAGAACATAATTACGGTGACGAAGTTGTAATGGAGTTGTTCGCTCAAATATTGTCGTAAAATTTGCAGGGAGCGTTGATGCACCGCCGTCCATAAGCTTTCCTGAAAAGTCTCGATAATTGTGAAAACATGACCATGAGTTACTATTAGTAATCTGGCGGCAAAATCCTCTACCAGATATGGCTTTCAGCAAAGTGTTGATTAACACGCGGTGGGTCCACATGGAAGGTTTGTTCTCTGTTTTTCTTTCCAAATAAATACTTTCTGTCCAATAAATTTTCATATTTAGCAGTCTTTTGCATAATTTAAGACACAATTTCCAAAGCGTTTTTCGATAACTATTACTTTTGGACCATTAAAAGGAGACCAGAATCCAGAGCTTGCCTTTAACAGATCTGGCATGAAAGACATACGAAATAATTCGAGTTAAAACCAAAATAAACCAATAATTTGAGTATACTAAGTCTAGTCTATGGTTTATAATAGCTGGAAGACATTGGTGGGTGTAGCAAGATCAGCGAGGAGCAGCGGGAATTTCACCTTCTACTAACAGCTCTCAAACAGGAATTTTACATCTCCACGATTGACATATTCAGATTGCTTAGATCACCGAAATTCTTACAGCCTCATCGTGGATGAGTTGGCGTTCCTGGGATGTCGAGTCGAAATACACAGATGACATCTATCACAAATGACGACCTCCCGAGTTAAAAGCCCAAGTAAAAGCGATGCACTGGCTGCCAGAACTCTCTATATCCATCGTGATAGCCCAGCAGTCATAAGGATACAAGCGGTAAAAAGCTGGAAAAGGATTAGCACAGAGTACCAGATTCCAGTGAAAGAAAACTCGTCCCTGATCAAATTATCTGTAAAACGGGAACTGTGTGGAGCTCGGGTGACTTTTGAATTATGAAGGCGAGCCAAAAAAGGTTTCAGACAAATAACTAGATCACTCCAAAAATAATGGTCATGTTTGTGGTTCTGTAGAGAAAAACTTCCAGACAAATATATGTTGCATTCATAGTTGACGTGCACCTTCTTCTTGCTCAACAATTCGCCGATCAAAACTTCGTTATAGGCTGGTCGAAATGACACTCTCAAGATACAATCAAATCACTGTTTCGTGAATTCAAACATGGACATAAAACACTAACAACTCCAAATCTCATTAGACCACGAGATACGGAAGGGTATACGTACATCAAATAGTTGAGATTGTTTGTAAGGTTTTGAAGCTGTGATATAAGTAATCATGGAGGCGATCGTTGGCATCGGCTGGTAATCAAATTTGTCCCTCTAAATACTGTTTGAGAGACTGTAGAAATACTCGAAATTTACAATCTAATACTCATTTGCGTGTAGAAGACAAGCTGAAAAGTCGATAAATAGGTGGCGTGTGAGTTCTGCCAATAACTGGGAGATGTTCGCCACGAACTTTGTTCTGCGGTTCTGTTATACAATAGAAAGACCCATTTCTTAGCCGCATTGTAACGTAGAAGACTCTTGTAAGAAAGCCCGCGATATTCAACAGTTCGATTTGCGATGCTAAATAATTCCCAAGGTCGAAATTACATAAAAGATAGTAACGACAACTTCCCAGAATTATTAAGCAGACTGGGGATCTGCGAAAAGGTTTATTCGGCTGTTTCGGTGCTTTCGTCTTCTTCAGGGTCACGATGATCCGAATCGACAGCCCACAGATGGATGTTGCAACAAGTCCAATACAACAGAGGAAGCACCACTCAAAGTCTGAACATCCAGCAGTGCCTCTTTAAACAGGACGGATGGCGATCAATTCCCCACCCAATACGATCTGCTTTTCTAGGAGCTATTAATCCCACGGTAACCGCTTAAGCAGAGGAAGAAGGTGAAGGTGCCGAGACGTTACCCGAACAAAACTTTTTACCAACCTCGTGCCTGCGTAACAATTCTGAGTATTTAGTAATTATGCCGCAGTTTAATGAAAGCCGGTTTTTAAGATATAATAACTTTTTTGTTCCCACCAGAGAAAATTGTGTACCATAAGAATAGCAAAATGGTTATAGCTTAGTACTGTTCAAAAACGATGACGACTAGCCAAATTAAAGAAAGAAAAAACCACTACGTGTGGAAAAGGACCAGTGAACAGATTTCAATGGTTTTGAGTATCCATGAATTCAGCCCTGCATAAGAGCAGCAAATCCCAACGAGAATCCAGATTAATACGTCATGTACTTAATAATGGAAATATACCAAAACATAAACACTAACCAAAGATGTTAGTTGACGTCCCCACTCCCAAAAGGTTGAAGACGAGCTGAGCGAATGTGGCCAGATTGACTAGAGAAAGAACTGAAATAACGCAAATAGAATCACCAGTGAAATCTACCACAATGCTCTTTTCAGGTGGAGAAACGCGTCGACTTTTACAACAACGTGTTCCACATTTTGGTTATGGCGCAAAATTTGATATGATGACGATGTGGGACCATAACCACTCTGAATTGAAATGAAATCATGGAAACTCCACTATCCTCACCAATGAAAGTTGAATGATCGCCACTGTTGTACTTTTCGTACCGAAATTCGATCAAAACAATACCACCTGTGGCTGTGAGGAAAAAGTGCTTCCCTACCACCAACGACTATGCTCTCAGCCTTTGTTAATCGTTGTCACAAAATATGCTAAGCATAATTCAAAAAATTTTTGCGTGCACATATGGGCTATCTCAGCGTTCTTCTCACTGTCAACAGCCTCTTTGGCAGAAGTTATCCCTGCTGCGGTAGCAAAAGCCTTATTGAGGGACAAATAAATTCATGTGAAGGCAACTTCTGTAAGCATTCATGTGCAAAGAAGATTTCATTATCGGAAGGTTGCTAAAACACCTGTGGTGTGGAAGCTGTCGACTGAGCACAAAACGTGTAGGAGAAAAACTTCGTGTAGCAAAACAAACCAATGATAGTAGTGTGATGGAAGCTCATCTCCTACTGGGCAATACATGCGTTAGAATCAAATCACATCGCAATGGAATCATTTGGGATGATTAAGAAGAACTACCTGAAGCCTCCTTGATAATGATGCCCAGTGCAAGAGCGTTCAGAATTTCTGCGCTATCCGAAGAACAAACTGCTAAAAAAACGATGAATATATAAAATCTTTTCACTCGAACCTGAGAATGGAGCTTACCTGCTTTAATGGCCTCCCCCCAGTTACATGTTGGTAGTATAAAAGTTTCTGCACTGCGGTTATTATCAAGTTTTATTGGAACAAATGATGCCGTAGTATTTTCAGCAACTCTGTAAATCGATATGTGTAGACCAGAAGTGCACCAGTTCCAAACATATTAAGACAAGTCCAGAATTTTGTGGCAGTTAAAAAGCAACTGCTCTCTAACCGTTCATTTTCATAAAATATTTCTATAATAAATCAACCGTACATCAAAATTGGGGGCGTTGAAGATCTGTTACGACGATGGCCACTAAAAATAGTTAAATAAATAGTAAAAATAGTAATATTCAGTAAACATTAGCAGTGAGATTAGTGTTTAAACCAGTAATCGGGCAATGTTACCTATATTATGGAAAGGCAACTGTGAGAATTTACAGGAATACGAACCTCTTAATAAGAACGATGTCATCGTTGACGTCTCCAGCTGCGAGCGATTTCTGTCCAACATTTTTTCGGCGCCTCAACTTCGTTTAATTAGACTTCATTTTCTTAACTTCCCACTTTTGATGTCACAGGATCTTCGTTATGGATGTTCAGTAGCAAAGAAAGATCATGCGCTTGCTCAATATACCTTGTCATATTTGTATAATAATGGATCTCTCCTATACAATTTCATCCATTCTAGCAAAAAAAAAATCTCAATCATTACTTTAGATAAAAATGACCCTTTGCAATTGAAGCGTACGATTTTGATCAAGAAATGTTTCGAAACTAACTGCTAAAGATGATATTTTTAGACACCCATTCGCTTTTTAATTAAAAAAAAGGATACCTAGAAGTGGAGATATTTTTAACAGGAGCTGACACTGAGTCCAATGTTACCGCTTGACTCCTAGTAGTCTCTATTATTGGCGATCGTTCTGCACATCTCGAGGTCCTAGTATCTCGCATACTACGAGTGGTTTTTCCAATTACCGCATCATTTTTCCTCCGTTTAGAAGACCTTGGCAGATTTTCTAGTTTCATGCGACGCTTGCTTGATCGAAAACTTCTCTGGTCGGAATCCTCTTCATGGGTTGCAAGCAAATACACGTCATCACTTGAGCATTCACATGCCTCTGGCACGTCCTCAACAGTGAAAGGGCGTGTTACTTCGGCATTTGTCTTTGGCACAGAGAGCTGGTTATGCTCTCTGACGTCTCTATTAGAAGGAAGAACGTTCGGAATTTCAGCTTTGAATGGAATACATGCGGTTTCGTTTTCTGGTTGAGCACCTCTTCTAAACCCTACCCTGGTAAAAGCTTCATCATTTATCACAGACGCAACTGATAAACCACTTTGCGATTGAATATCACTTGAAAGAGTTTTCACGTTTTGACTTAAGCATTCATATGTCTCTGATACCTCTGCTAAAGTGGAAAAGGGTGTCATGTCTGAATTTGACTTCAAAACAGAGAGCTGCTTATGCTTTCTGACACCACTCTTAAATGGCAGAACGTTCGGATTTTCAGCTTTGGATGGAACACATGTGGTTTTGTTTCCAGGTTGAGCACCTCTTCTAAATCGTCTCCTGGTAACTGCATCATCTGTAACAGGTGAAACTGCTAAATCACTTTGCGATTGAATATCACTTGAAAGAGTTCCACGACTTTGAATTGAGCACTCACATGTCTCTGATAGTTCCGCTGAAGTCAATGAGGGGACATCTGACTTCAAAACGGAGAGCTGCTTACGCTTTCTCACACCTTTATTAGCCGGTAAAACATTCGAATTTTTACCTTCGCATGAAATACATCCGGCTTTGGTTTCTCGTTCAAAAACTCTTCTAAATCTTTTCTTGAGAACTGTCTCATCATTTGTAACAGGTGAATCTGCTAAATTACTTTGTGATTGAATATCACTTGAAAGAGGTTCCACCCTTTGACTTGAGCACTCACTTGTCTCTGACACTTCTGCTAAAGTGAATGAGGGTAAAACGTCGGCATTTGACTTCGGAAGTGAGACTTGCTTATGCTTTCTGACGCTTCCCTTGGACGGCAAAACATTCGGATTATCACCTTCGGGTAAAATACACCCGGCTTTGTTTTCTGGTTCAAAAATTCTTCTAAATCTTTTCCTGGGAACTGTCTCTTCATTTGTAATAGGTGCAACTGCTAAATCACTTTGCGATTGAATATCGTTTGGAAGCAGCTCCACACTATGACTTGAGCATTCATTTGTCTCTGACACTTCTGCTAAAGTGAATGAGGGTAGAACGTCGGCATTTGACTTCGGAAGTGAGACTTGCCTATGCCTTCTTACGCTTCCCTTGGAAGGCAAAACATTCGGATTATCACCTTCGGGTAAAATACACCCGGCTTTGTTTTCTGGTTCGAGAATTCTTCTAAATCTTTTCCTGGGAACTGTCTCTTCCTTTGTAATAGGCGCAACTGCTAAATCACTTTGCGATTGAATATCGTTTGGAAGCAGCTCCACACTATGACTTGAGCATTCATTTGTCTCTGACCCTTCTGCTAAAGTGAATGAGGGTAGAACGTCGGCATTTGACTTCGGAAGTGAGACTTGCTTATGCTTTCTGATGCTTCCCTTGGATGGTAAAACAATCGAATTCCTACCTTCGCACGAAATACATCCGGCTTTGATTTCTGGTTCGAGAATTCTTCTAAATCTTTTCCTGGGAACTGTCTCTTCCTTTGTAATAGGCGCAACTGCTAAATCACTTTGCGATTGAATATCATTTGAAAGCAGCTCCACGCTTTGACTTAAGCATTCATTTGTCTCTGACACTTCGGTTAAATGTAAAGTAAATGAGGGTATCACATCGCTATTTGACTTCGGAAGTGAGATTTGATTAAGCTTTCTGACGGTTTCTTTGGACGGCAGAACATTCGGATTTACAGCTTTGGATGGAACAAATGGTGTTTTGTGCTCTGATTGAAGACCTTCCTTGGTAAGTAACTCATCATTTAACACACTTGCCACAGCTAAATCACTTTGCGACTGAATATCACGAAGTGGTGTAGCTATGGCATCCTGAATTGGATCTCGTCTAACAATGTCCACGTTTTCAATCTGTGCACAAACACGATCTCCTGGAGAACGCTGATGCGTTGTCTCAACTATTTGGGCATTTACACGCACGTCGTCTGCAGCCTGCTGTTTATCACTCGTTGTGTCGCACGGTAACCTGTCCTTAGCCGTTAGAATAAAGGAGTATGGGGTTTCAAGTAAGCTCTGCGATTCGTTTGCCAAAATTTTTGAAGCCGAGTTCTGACGAAGTAACCGACTCCACCGACCTTGTTTCTTCTTGGGAACAAATTCTGTAATCTCTCCGAGCATTGCTGAGCTACCAGATTCCGGAGTTATGAGAACCTTGGATGGCCTGCAAGAATCCGCATCTGTAGGAACCTTTGATGACTTGCTTGCCACCAGAGCTGCAGGAGCTATCACGTTATTCAGTACTTTTGTTTTGTTACGATCAACCCTTCTTAGCTTCTTTTTGATAAGCACTGGTGAATTTTGTTTCTCTATAGTATCGAAAAATGGTTGTCTTATTGATGTTGCAGATAATTCAAAATGTGTGTCACTTCCAGGAGAGTCCATTCTGCGCGAAATTTTAAATTCAACACTCTCCTGTGGAAAGAAAGTGACTTGGTTTTGGGATTGGAAGTCGACGTGAGAAACCTGGAAGTCATGAATATCAGCCAATTTCGATCCCGTTTTCTTACTGGACAGTTGAGCTACAGCATCTGCATCCAACCTAACTTCTTCAGTGCATGTTCCCATGTTTTCAAAGTTCAGTTCAACTGGTGCTAACCGGACAGATGTCATCTGACAGTTTGATAGTTCCGTAACAATGTCCTTTGAAACTCTTTGTTCTTGCTCAGCGTCTAAATCTTCCACGATTATTAAACGATCAGGAGAATGTGAACGATCGCTTCTTTGAGAAACTGAATCCTCGAACAACGTCTGATCTAGCTCATCACTTCGAAATCCATTATCCACAGCACTGAAGGTCAGTGTTTCGTCGAACTCCTAAAAATAAATATAGGAAAGCTAAAAGAACTTTAGTTCTTTAGATTCTTAAAACACTTGAGTCATGTGAGTTGATTTTAACCCATAGGGAAGAGGCTGAATGGGAAGTATGAAGTGGTCGTAACGCATATGTGGCCGGAAGTGATTCCGTCGTACAGTTTAAAAAAACATATCTGGGAACGTAATGCACTTCACTTGAAGGAAACCATGAAATAAAAACTTCTAAAAAAATTCTGACTCCCTTAGACATATAGAGCGTAAATTTTGCCTATTCTCACTCTTTCTTTTCTCGATAGGATCACTCAGGATTTCGTTGAACGAAACATGACAAATTTGGCTGCCACTCTAGCGCTAAGAAATTCACATAAGGCAAAATTTTGTTAAAACCATTTATTCATCTAGGAATACAATTAAAAGCCCCTTTTATTCAAACCCTCAAGTTATACAGCACTCTAGTTATCGAAAAGTTGTCGGCAGAACGTTGTTCCTGGAATGCCCTATATATCCAAGCAGCTAGGCCTTTTATATAAACGTGTCGACCTCCCAACTAATCACATACTTTATGAATTCGTCGTTTTCTCTCTCAACAATCGCCAGGTTGTCAAACAGGTAGGGGGGTCGTCAACCATATGCGATTCTGAGCGGCTGTATTTCCCCGGTGGAGGACAGGCGTAAAAAGCGGTGGGTTTTTCTTCCAGAAGCAGTTGACCGTGTGACTACCACTTAGATTCTCATTCTTCTATATGTGTTATTGAAGTGTTTGACCTAATAAATGGTATATCAGTGTACTCTTCCAGGCTCTGAAGAAGGCGATTCTGCCGAAACGTCAGTTACGGTTGTGTTATATGTCTGTTATTGCATGGAAGTAAACGTTTGCTCTTTAACAAGCTCGCGATTGCTGAAAGAGAAAACAAAGAATTCACAATCCAATGCCGAGTTTAATACAAAGTCAAATAGTTTAGTTGGCGTAACATACGTGGGATGTGAGAATAAATAAATATAGTATTAACCGCTGCCCACGGATCTCTCATATGAGGGATCTCGAGCCGGTTAGTCGCAAGCCTACGTGGAGATTCCCCAGGTGGCGGATAGGGGGTTAACCGCTGACCAAAAGCGACCTTTGCTTCCCTGAGACGCAGGTGGATCCAGATGATGGACTCCCTGCTTCGGTGGCTCCGAATTGGCACATATTTTCTGCGTTTGCTAGGCGTATTCATGCATGCGTGTGTGAGTGCGTTCTCGCTTTATGCGGACTGTATTCTACGAGTCAATTCGGCAAAAAGCCTGCAATCAAGTAACAGGGAAGTATATGCGAGGCGGTTAGGAGTCGCCTCCAACAAATAAACTCCATGTCTACTCTAGGAGAGCCTGGCAAAATACCTGTGAGTATAACCAGCCCCTCCGTACAGAAACCAGCAAGCTATACGTGGGTATCAAGAATGCTAAACACAGTAAAAAAAACGGCCTCAATCCCCTGACCACGAAAGATCCCCATTTTCGTAGCGTTGGATAGGACGAATAAGGAGAGGCTGATAAAATTTCAAGGCCAATGGAAACTGCCTGGATCAAGAACTATGGTGACGATCTGTACATACAGTGCACATACACTTGCATCCGAGTCCTCGATAGCCCCTCCGTACAGAAACCAGCAAGCTATACGTGGGTATCAAGAATGCTAAACACAGTAAAAAAAACGGCCTCAATCCCCTGACCACGAAAGATCCCCATTTTCGTAGCGTTGGATAGGACGAATAAGGAGAGGCTGATAAAATTTCAAGGCCAATGGAAACTGCCTGGATCAAGAACTATGGTGACGATCTGTACATACAGTGCACATACACTTGCATCCGAGTCCTCGATAGAGGACTTGCTCAAGCAAGCAAGAATGATACGCTACGACGTTATCGGCCTGGACGAGACGAGACGACGCCACCCATTCAACGTCGTCTATGATACTGGAGAAGAACTATTCCTTGAAACATGCGACAGTAGAACAGTCGGCGGTGTTGGCGTTCTCGTCAACACGAGTTTGTCCATGAACATCGACTCATTCGAACAGCTTACAACCCGAATCGGACGTTAACGATTAAGAAGATGAGGAACAACACCGGCTTTGACAATGTTCGTCGTTTACGCGCCAACATCAAACTATGACGAAGAAGAAGTCGAAGCGTTCTACATGGACTTGAAGAAGTTCTACAGAGAAGACCATACATTCTTCAAGGTCATCATTGGAGATTTCAATGCCAAGATTGGACCAAGAAGAACATCTGAGCAACGTCACATTGCGACCCACGGATTAGAATGGAACGAACAGGGTGAGCGCCTCTCTGAGTTTGTCATGGCGACCAAGACCCTCCATGGTAACTCGCAATTCCAGAAGCCCCACCCTCAACGCCGGTGAAAAATGGAACAGCACCAGGTCCGGGGAGGATAAGATCAGAACATCTGAAGAACCTTCCGCCAGACCTCGTAAACACACTGGCTCGGTTCTTCACACGTTATCTGTCTGAATTCAAGGTTCCTACCCAGTGGAAGGCCAGGAAGACCGTGTTGTTGTTCAAGAAGGGCGACCTACACGATATAGGCAACTATCGCCCAATCTGCTTGTTGTCCGTCGTCTACAAACTTTTCACTCGAGTCATCTTAAACAGGAGCGATAGAACACTGGACGAAGGACAGCCATGTGAGAAAGCAGGGTTTCGAAAAGGATTTAGTACGATGGACCACATTCACATGACAACAAGGCTCACTGAAATTTCGCGAGAGTACTAAAGACCGCTCTGTCTCACTTTCATCGGCTTACAGAAGGCCTTCGATTCAATTTAGTTAGAAGCAGTCATGGAAGCCCTTGGTAGTCAAGGAGTCCCTACTCAGTACGTAAAGATTCTTCGTGAGCTGTACAAAAATTTCACAACCAAAATTTCACCATTCTACAATGATATTAACGTTGACACAAAAGAGTAGTTAGGCAAGACGACAGAATCTTGCCAAAATTATTTACCGCCCCCTCCATAACGTCATGCGAACACTGGAATGGGATAATATGGGGGTGAAAATCGATGGTCGGCAGATACATCACCTTCGCTTTGCTGATGACATTGTCCTTGCAACTCCAAACCTGAGCCAGGCGGAACGAATGCTTGCCGACGTTGGTTAAGCCTGTGGAAAGATTGGTCTTCGACTAAATCTCAAGAAAAGGATGTTCATGAAGAACGGATTGGTTTCGTTTGCCCCACGCTCAACGGAACGAATGTCTCCGAATGCTTCAGCTATGTTTATCTAGATCGGGAAATCAATATGATGAACGATTTAGCTCCAGAGCTGAGCAGAATGAAACGAGCGGCTTGGGGAGGTTTCAAGATCATCGAGGATGTAGTGAAGAGAACAAAGAACACCCGACTCCGTGCCCACCTTTTCGACTCAACGGTTCTTCCTGCCCTAACGTATGCGTCAGAAACCTGGTCGCTACGTAAGCAGGATGAAAGATCACTCAGCGTTATCGAACGCGCAGTCGAAAGGATGATGCTAAGAGTATTCCGTTTCACACAAGTAAGGGATGGGATCCGAAGCTCCGACCTGCGTCAACGATCAAAAATCAAAGATGCCGTTCTATACACCAAACAGTCGTAGATAAGGTGGGCCGGACACGTAATGCGTATAAATGATAACCGATGGACAAGAGCTGTTAGTGACTGGATTCCTCGGAATGTCAAACGTACTGGAGAAAGACCACCGACCCGATGGTCAGAGTCCTTCACGGAAAACCTAGAAGAATGATATGATGCTCGGCGAACCCTTAAAGCGCGCAGAACCCACTGGGCTACTCTTGCACGCGACAGGCAAAAATGGAGGATTTACTGGCGCCCACTCGAGTAACTCGCCGATCAACGGGACTACAGGCGACAGGTGACAGATTATATGGCTGCCACCCAAATGGGAACTCTCGAGAACGTGTTAAGACATAAGATGAAAGAGATAATCTGCTTGAATATTCAAAGATTGTAAAGCTAAACCTTTATGAAAATCTATTATTCTTGACCTCACGATGTCGCTTATCTTTAAGTTTAGAAAAAGGCCTAGTTTAATAGACAAATAAGCAAACAGGTGAAAAATAAAAAAGTTGAAAACGTTTTTAGATCAAAATGATTCAACGGGACTACAGGCGACAGGTGACAGATTATACGGCTGCCACCCAAATGGGAACTCTCGAGAACGTGTTAAGACATAAGATGAAAGAGATAATCTGCTTGAATATTCAAAGATTGTAAAGCTAAACCTTTATGAAAATCTATTATTCTTGACCTCACGATGTCGCTTATCTTTAAGTTTAGAAAAAGGCCTAGTTTAATAGACAAATAAGCAAACAGGTGAAAAATAAAAAAGTTGAAAACGTTTTTAGATCAAAATGATTCCGTAAATACTATCTCACCATTTTAACAGCAGCACCTTCCACAAGACAAGGTGTAACGTCAATTATTTGACTTGGCATCGAGCCGGTTTCTAGTAACATTAGGCATTCTTTCATACTATCACTGCGCTTCCATCTCTTCGCAGAGCTCAAAGGCGACTTTCGTTTCCGTTTCCGAATGCACACTTAAAAATGATATAGCATTTTCAAGAACAATGTGCATTATTTCAAGTAGGTGCCTATGCATTTCACAAAACCAATGTGATGTCTTACGAGCGCTCACCTTTGTCGTAACATGAAGTCCTGCGACGTGATTTCGACGGGAGGACCAGAGTGGCACCACCACCCGCTTCTAGATCGAAAACCCAAGAAAAGCTAACATCTACAGATTTGACAGCTAAAAAACGAAACAAAGTAAATACAGAAAAAAAACGAGCAAAAAGAGTTGGAAAATGCCGAATTTTACCAAAACAAGAATGCGAACTACTCGTAGAAGAACAATCGGCTAGCTTTCCAACCGTGAAGCCTGTAACGCTTGTCGTATCAAAGACGAATGCTTGCGAAGTATTAACCTCGACACTCTGTGGCACTAAATATATTTTAAAAGTCAAATGATAGTGTATACACAGTTTAAAAACAATGCAGTAGTTTGACGATGGGTATTCACAGTTGAAACCACTCTAGGTACATGATTTGTCAATAAAAATTGAAATCATTAAATCATACTTGCACTCGAAAGGGTAAACCCGAAATTCTGAAGCTCTCCGCCTTGGCTAACCTTTATTTAAATATAAAAGGTTAAGTGAGTACCTGTACAGTTAAAGAAATCTCGTAGAAAGGCATGCCGACTGAATTCAATTCCACAATAGCATTCGTTACATAACTTATTGTGGATGCAATAGTCTACAGAGCTGCTAGCAATCATTGACGCTAAAATTGATGTTCATAATTTTATGGAAACGAAATACTACTGAGATTTAAATTAATTAAAAAATTTAACTCTTGTCAAATTCAAACTACCTGAGTGCATACAAGGCATAAAATTCAACAATACCATTGCACTTTAGTGGAGTCGCCTTAGAACGCAGTGGACCACGGTTAAGTGCGAAAGCTCCGCTGTGATTAAAGCTCTTAATAAAGGCACCGTAAACTAATACCTCTTCAACCATCGGTGCTGAAAAACAATATACTAAATAAACCTATCACAAGCGTTGTCAAGAATGTGAGATTACAATTATGAAATATGTCAAGACTGAGGTATCGATAACGGAAAGAACAGAATGATCTTGAAGGCATCAAAAAGGTGAGATCGATTCGTCTACAAGAATATAGCACCGTACCTACGGTGTCAATGTTCAACCGCCGAAAACTTTCATTGCTTCTTGTATTGAATTTATAGATTGTAATAATTAAGCATCAGCTAATAAATCCTTCTATTAAACACAGATTTGAAAAGAAAGAAAAAACACGAACCTGTAAAAGAGAGATCCAAAAAAGCAGTCGACGGTGATGGTAATACTACCTCAAAAATAGCATTTGGTGAGGGAGCTCGAAACCGCGTTAGAAGCTCAATGTCACACGTCTGAGGCAACCACACAAAAACATTAGGAGGAAGAGCAACCTATTGAAATCCCTCTGTTGTTTATCAAATTATTTAGCAACAATGGTACATTTCAAGAGTCTGATAAAACCTCACGTACTTTGCTGTTGTCGCTACAAGCACTTGGGCTTGAAGCTCCTTCTTCTCTACGATGTTCGCTGATTTCCATGAAAATGTCAGTACCAATCGCATCATCCGAATAGTCAGATCCAACAATACTAGAGGTGTCTAAATGAATAGGCACCGTAGAAAACCATCTATTAAAAAAAATTGCGGTATATCAATTTGAAGACATTAATCCATAGTTAAAAGCAAAATAACAATAATATTAATTAGTTTACTAAACGAGAAAAAAAAGAAAACGTCACCAAAATCTACTGGCCAATCTTGGTAAAATCATACTAAACCATAAATTAATCAACCTTAACGACTCACACAATGCTTATACAGAATGCCATTCACATTCTCAGCAAAATAATGGGTAGAACCCACACAACAAAGTAAAACAATATAAATTCAACAAATGCTGCTCACACGTGAAAATTAATAGAAAAACACTACGACAAAACTCTACGTGATTTGTGCAAAATTACCACCCTACCCTGTTTTTTCAAAGAGCAAACGGATCTGCTCTCAACGGTTTCTCGGTTTATCGTTGCTGGATGTCAGCATTCTATGTGCTGCTTAGAGCACATGCTCCAGCAGGGTCTCCTAAGCTGAGGTGTCCGACAATGCCAACCGTAAGTCCAGCTAAGACTAAACCAATACCAGGTATCACAAACGCCATGGCATCAAACTAGTCGCATGGTGACAAATCTCCCTCTAACCTACACGGGAGGCGACTGCCTGGGATAGTGAAGAGCTGAGGAAAGCTTCGGCTATCACGTTACAGAGGAAACTTAGTATGCTTTAAATGCAGTACAGATAAACTCCTGCCTGCAAAAGTAACAGACACCCAACCTACGGAGGCCCTCGGATAGAGCTTTTTTTCACAAAAAGCAGTGAAAAGTACTTTCGAAATTACCATTCGAACACCAAGTAATCCGAGTTTCTGCAGACAAAATGCACAACGTACAACCACCATTGATATTTAAACTTTTACTTCCTGTCTAGCGTAATTTTTTACAGCAGAGTATTATGTAAAATGGAGCCACAAAAATGCCGAGATAAAACTAGCTGAGAGAAAGGCGAAACAAAGGATGCAAATGGTGTGGTGGCGAACGCATTAGCTTCAGGAAAAGATAACACCGTGCTCGACTCCCACCGAATGCACCTGCCTTCTGGAATTTTGCGAATATCTTAGCATCATTGTGGTTGGCTTTGCATAATACTCTGCCGTGAAAATTGTGGTAGGCAGCAAATAAAAAACGTTAACAATGCCGAGATATTCGCAAAACTTGGACCCCAGGTCAGATCCAGTCACGACTACCTTTTCCGGGATGCTCGCGTGTTACATATTGTACCAGTGAGGTTTTTGCTTTGCTTTCTCCTCAGCTAGTTTTCTACTTAACTGCGCCATCAGCAATCAGCAATCAGCACTCAACTAGTGCCAGTTCTAGCGGTCTCCAAAGAACAACGCTCTTGTCCTAACTTTCACTGACTATGAGAAAGTATTTGACAGTGTGAAGACTAATATCATATTTTCCGCCTTAACTGATCGAATAAAATACGACTATGGGGCTTTCCCGTCTATGAATCAGTACTGCAATCGGCAAAGGACATCAACAAAATTGCACAGAAGGTGAACATCTCTATATAATACTGGCGCATGAATCCATCCAATTGAGACAGAAAAGGTTATCATAATAGATGGTCATTTCCAAACTTCTGCCAACTCCATTATCGTCTTTGTTACACCCCACTTCTACGTTAGATGCTCAATGAATATGAATAATTTTTTTTTCTCATTTTAAACAACCTGTCATCATATCTACTTCGCAGATCCCAGCGCTTTCTGCAATGGATTCGCTTCCCCGGCATTCATCTTCCACAAACCTGTTCAAACATTTTGCATGTTGCTTGGACGGCTGCTTGAGGATTTCTTCTACTTTACTGATGTCAAATAATGCTGGTTGAGTCGATTCTTCTTGAAATCCTGGAGATAACCGAACTAAGGGGTTCCTACGTGGATTGGAGGAAAGCGTTGGTGAGGGAGTCAAAGCAGACCTTTACTTCCTTATGAGGTACATCATTTGTGATTTTGGATTTCGTTCCACTAAGCCTAAAGCACGTAACCGCAATACCCAGCAGAAAACATGGGCTGATATTGCGAGCATATCGGAAAAGTTGTGTATGGTGCACGGGATACTCTAGCGATACCTTGTGGGGGGAGGCGTGCTCAAGAACAAGCAAGTGTTCCGCCTTTAGATTTTCAAACTATGTCGGAGAAACTCGACAGAGCACACCGCAAGTAGATATCGTGTAGATTGTCACATAATGGAAGAATAAAACCAGAATAACACTGAATTGGGTGACAGAAAGAATCAAACACCTCCAAAAAGAAAAAAAAAACTCGTTCTACATATATACCAGCTGTGTTATTAACAAATTGGACTAAGTTCAAGTCATCAACTTGCATCCTAACTTATAGAAGAAAGAATATTGGATCACCTTTGACGACTTGCCAAATAACGGAATAAATAGCAGTATTTGAAAACGGATGAAACACGAAAACAAAAGATTTTCACAACATACTATCCATTCCAACTTTGAAAAAAAAACAACAAATGCTAGATCTCACCGTCAAAAGGATAAACGAAGGACCGTTTGGGTTTCTCCTCAACCGAAACACTCCCATCAAGCACTTTAGGAATGGAGTCTGCACAGAGTTCTTCACTTTCCTCACTGTTGTCTTCTGAAGCTATAGCTGTAATAATTAAGTTAAAAACTAAGTCGAGACAGAACCTAAACTTTGCAAAACCGTGATATTATCCGAAAGGTGTTCTGAACATGATGGAAACTTGTCCTGGAAATCACATTTTTACAAAATTTCGATCTGGGTTCATTAACAGCAAAATATTTGAACAAAGCAAGACTTAACAAATTTGTTTTTGCAAAAAAAAATATCCATGGGAAAGTGATTACAGTCAAGAAACAGATGGATGGACGTGGATAGAATATTTTGGCTTAAAATTTCTGTGGTTTTAAATAACTAAACATTGATTATAACGAAGTGACAATAAAGGAAACGATGCGCCTCTTGTTTAGTTACATTCGTACTTAACAAGGACTAGACAAAGTTGTTGTTAGTGAGTTAAGTTACGCATACCACAACATGAAAACTGTCACCCACATTTCGATGACGTTGTAAAGAAAACAGAATCTTGAACTAAGTTCTATTTGTTAACTCAGTAAACCACTACTGGTACTTAAAACGAAGTGAAACATCATTATAGCTCAAACAATCAAGAAGAACGAGAAAATCACACCTTGCTTTATTCCTTCGACCTTTTCGGAACTGTGTTTAACATCCTCTTCTTCAGACGTGGCGCTCATCGATGTATCTCTCTGCGCTGTTGTTGGTGCATTTTTTTCATTCCTATTCATTGCGTAGTGGTATATCCATTCCTCTTTAGGTAAAATTCGTGCGAAACTCCTAACTGGAGAACAAGGTCTCAGATAATTTTCTTCACACATGCGATGTAATTTCTCTTCATAAGCTGAAAAATCGAGACGTTTCAGAGTGAAATTTTTAACGTTCCTTTTGACTGTTGTGCTTTGTTGTTTCAAATTAGAAGCATTCGCAGATCCATGATCCATTGACTCTTCGTTCCTTCCCTGACATGGTTTATTTGGTCCTCTATCAATATCATACGCGGTTTCGCGCTCGCTACATAGTTCTTTTCTTTCCGTTTTCTCCTCAAATTCGTCCACTTTGTCATGGATAAGTATTTGCGACAAATCCTGTCGTTGACAGCGCAGAAGATCATGATCACTTCGACAACTTCCATCCTCAACCTCACACTCAGAAACTGCGTCATCTGATATCTTAAACGGTGAATCGGAAGTGAAAGTGCAAGAAACTTTGAAAAATTCGTGGTTGAACAATTACAAAAATACCTGGCAAATATCAAGAGAATTACGCTCGGATTGTAGAATCTCAAGTTCACCAGCACTGACACCACCAAGAAACAACGCGATGTGCTTGCTCTTGTCATTCTCAAAGCAGGCTCTTGCAGAAGCATCTATAAGAAAAGAATTTGTTCATGAAAAGCACCAACTTCCAAGTTTTTTACAACTCTTATCCCATTTTTCGTAATATGCTGACCATATGCAGTCCTTTCAACTCACTCGTCAATCGCTGGTTTCCCTAGACTAGAATACTTAAGAAACTGAGAAGATGACATAGTTATACAAGAGTTTGCCTAATCGTTCAACGGGTCACCTGCACTTCTAATAATTATTGAGTAATTCGAACAGTAACTAATCTTTTCCAACTTAGACTGTTACCAGAACGGCAGTGATAGCTAGTATTAGTTTATTCCTAGCGAGGCTTCTGGATCAAGATATCAAACTTCTTCTAAAGATCATTTTAGGGAAATGAATTCTGTTGAACATCGCTGTTCGATACTCGGTGATATACTGCAGTTGTTCTATCAAATTTAGCACTGTACACATACTCGATGCGAATACGAGAAATTATATCAGAAGAAACAACTTCTGTAAACACTAGTCCAGAAACACGGCGGCTCTGATGAATGCAAAGGTCGTAACAGTTCATCAACAGAATAAAATACCAAGTAGTATACTAAAGTTAAAGAAACTTTAATCATCCAAAACAGTAGACATCAATTAAACCAACTCTATGATCATATAATGCTATAGACGAAGTCTAAGAAAAATATTCTTGGACGATATCTGGAGGGCAAATTTTGCTTTATTTCAACCCATTTTACTCCCTGTAGACTTAGCTCAACAGGCATTGTAACAACGACCTTTCAAGGACTTCGACAGTGATCGAAATAAGGAAGAAGCATCACCATGAGCATTCACTCCCGAAGAATCTTTGGAAAACTCAAGCTTTTCCAGCTCTTCGATTGCTTTTTGGTACTTATTCCTTTTTTCCCAGTCCTCTGGATAGCGTCCTGAAACTTAATACCTCCATACAAAAAGCAAAAAGAAGAGCTAAATCTTTCTCTTTTCACTCAAGAACATATATGAATGAAGTCTATGTGCAAAGCACCAAAAGTTGTTGGCAAAATGTTCGACTGTGAGCTTAAACTGAGCAGTCAAGAAAAGAGACACAGAAGTGAAGTAAACCAAAAAAAAACATGGTGCAATGACTTCGTTCACTTCGTCGTGAAATGATAACAGATTAAAGGGTAAAGCTCTCTAGTCAGTATAAAAGCAAATTGAAATGTTCGCTCACCTAGCTCGCGATAGGAGTAAGGAGAGTCAAACTCGGTCTCGGTGAACTCTGACCCGATTATATAGTCTGAAAATACACCGGATGCGAAACGATGAGTAGGTTTATAGGCTATCGTGACTAAGCCAAGTTACTTTACTTTTCATCTTTTAGTAAAAACACTGTGGAACACAGCTACAAATAAAACAAATACGTGTCGTAAATTAGCATACTATGGAATATCGATCCTCAATACGCACGACTATGAAGATATTATTCATACGTTCTTAAGGACTGATTTTGTTGAGCTGATGCGAGGTTGGTGAGTCCCACCCATAAGAGCACGGCTCTGAGGAAGGCGAAATCGCCCAAACGTCAGCCATCGACAATAAACAGCAACAGCAACGACAACGACAACCAACAACAACGGCAACAAGGAGAACTTATACCAACCTCGTACCAGCTTAGTAACAACAGTTCATAAGGACATACAAACAAGTATATTGATCATTTACGCCGAGGTTTACAGAAAGTCGATCTTTTGAGTTATTAGGAAATTATGAAGAAAGTTATGAGGATATGGTAAGTCTGCCCCATCAAAATCTAAGAGAGATAAAACCAAAACTTTATTTTTAAAAAAAATTCGCGATATTTGGGTGTGTGTGTAGGTTAATATCGAATCGATACATAGTAATGACTTACACTTCCCGCCAGCCAAATCCTTCTTCGCCCGGTGATATGAACGAGCCATGTGAACAGCCTCTGGCCATAGTGGCAAGCCGTAATGAATGGCCTTTTCTACCTGATCAGTAGCAAAAACAATAAGAACTCTAGAGAACTCTCACTTGTCAGTAGTAGACCTCATCGAAAAAGTTCTTACCAATGAAAAACTCACGGCTTGTTTGGTGGTATGTCGACCACGGAGCAACCATAGTCGTGACAAATCTGCATTGGACAAGCCCTGCACCATTCCGCAAGCACCAGTGTTAATCAACAACTTTACGATTATATGATGACATCAGCTAGATTGCTGCTGAATTTCAATGGCGCGAAAAATGATCCTAAATGAGAAGTTGCCAAAAATGACTTCCCAAGCTATTAAGCTATTAAAACGACCATAACTAAATCAACTAAAACGAGTATTCAGACGAGCAGAAGAGACAGAAGCCATTAAAATCAGAATCGAAGAAAGGAAAAACGGGACTGAGATTTAATCCTTTTTTCTGGAAGTCGGCATGAAGGTCAGATTTTGGCTAGGCTGACCTTAGGATTCCAGGGATCTACAATGGTCAAGCCGGCAAAACTCCGAAAAAGTGAAAATTAGACTGGGCCAAGCACAACCAGTGCAGACCGTACATCCAAGTATCCGAATGAGTAAATGAAACGGGATCATGTAACTAGCTGGCGGTTGAAAAGAAATAGTGTTTCAGAAGCGTTGCGGTTTTTTGAAATGGGGCATCTTTGCTAGTCTACGATGATTATTCCACGTTATTACATACCAGGAGTAGTCAACAAGAAGACCAGCAATAAAGACCTTCAATCTCAAAAAGAACACAACCATTAGCTAATATGATAGTTCTCATCAACATAACCCACTTCTATATTGAAATGAAACTAATCATATAGCGACATGCTCTTCCCGCAAGGAAATAAAAGCATTCGGTGCTTAAAGAACGCGTATAATATTATTGTAATAGCTTCTGTATCTTACATGCATTAGTTTAGTTCGTAGTCACCGAGGTTATCTGCCCTACCGTTAATCGTCGAGTGACTGGAGCGGGCGCCAGTAAATCTTTCATTTTTCTTTGTTTCGTGCAAGAATAGCGCAGTAGATTCTGATCGGTCTACTCCTTGAGCATCGAATCTGCCTCCTAGGCTTTTCGTGAAAAACTCCGACTATCGGATCCGTGATGTTCCTGCTGTGCGTTTGATATCTCGACGAATCCAAGCACTAACGGTTGTTGTAAATCGGTTGCCGTTCATACGCATTACACTTTCGGCCCACCTTATCTTCCACTGTTAGGCGTAGAGAATGGCACATTTAATTTTTGACCCTTAACGTAGGTGGGAAATACTCCCAGCACCACCATTTCAAGTGAACATAAAAAACGCGGAGTGATCTCATCATTCTTAGGTAGCAACCGAGTTTTTAAAACGGTGGGTAATACTGCAACAGTTGTACAGTAGAAAAGGAGAAAATAGATGGCAACAGATTAACATGGATTATAATTTAAAACCCACAGATCTCGCTCATAGAGGGGTCCCGTAACCGTTAGTCAGCAGGCAATATAGCGCGTCCCTAGGTGGCGGATAGAGTGTTAATCGCAGACCAAAGGCGACCTTGTTTCCTTGAGACGCAGGTGGATCCAAGGGATGGACTCCCTAATACTGCTGCGCGGATTTGGCACACAACTTTAATGATTCTGAGATATATGCAAAACTTCGGACAGCAGGTGCTTGCGGTGGGGAACGAACGCGATATTGTCCTTTCCGCGGAGTAACGCGTTCACCACCACACCATGCGGGTCCTTCGTTTCGCCTTTCTCTCAGCTAGTTCTATCGATCTTTTGCCATCAACAATCACCTAACAGCGGGATTGATATGGGGAGCACAAATCGGCAATGAACGCAGTTAAGCTGAGGCTCCAGTTATAATCACAATCTTAACCGTAAATATAACTACAATGATGCTGAGATATATCTCGCTATCGGTTTGCAAAGCTCTGGACCGCAGGTGTCTACGGTGGGGAACGAACGATCGATTAGAATGTGGTTGAAATGTCATTGTCGATCGAATTTGCACATGGTCTTCAAAGAGAAAACTTTCCAGAAAGCTGGTGAGATATATCTCGCTATCGGTTTGCAAAGCTCTGGACCGCAGGT
>MQTX01000069.1:43574-54943 GCA_009735665.1 Angiostrongylus cantonensis
CATTGTCTCATCGTCACCAGCTCTTACAACGCTTAAATACCTTTGGCAATGTTTCTTCAGCCTTCCCGACAAAGCACACCGCCTTTATTTACAACGTATCTTAATTGGTTTGCAACGAACAAATGTTCACGGCTATCGTTTCTACTCTTGGTGCAAAACTCGCCTTGACCTCAAATTCGGCTGCCGATATCGTTCCCATATCAGTCAAACCAAGTGTGACAGTTCATTTAAAATGAATTTGCAGCTCTTTTTACATTTTATTCCTATTTATTAACTTAACTCGTCCAACCGTAGAACTCGAAACCAATTGCACTAGGTGTCAGAGCGGCTATTCTCGACGATACTTCCAAATACCCTTTTGTCTAGGTAAAATCTTCGTTCATTGCTTACTCTTGCTCTCTACTAAGTTATTTCAATTTTCTTCGCTCTCTTTCGATTAGAAACCCATAAGCACAGTGATGATGCATTTTTTTTATTACACTTACTTAATTTCGCCGAAGCACATTTTGGGAGTCATCGCTATGGTTAGTCATTTTACATGAAAAATCCGAAAAGACGAGGCTTAGAAGAAACGCTTTGTCAAAAAAGTCGGAAAATATTACTCTTTTACGTAATCTAACGTCGCATCTATAACGTTGTATGGATCCTACCACTTCTTCCATGCGATTTACCTCTTCGCATCCATCACCGACGAAAGTTTCAGGTTGCAGATAAGCTCGGAAATTGCTTGAAAATTTTTTGCTTTTTTGTTAATTTTTTTGAATGCTGATTGACTCATTTCTTCCTGGAATTCTGAAGGATAACTGTGCTAGAGTATTTCTAGTTCTTCATCACAGACAATCGCCAAATTTTGTGGACCGTATGTGACTCTTCACAAA
This sequence comes from Angiostrongylus cantonensis, assembly GCA_009735665.1. Taxonomy (NCBI): domain Eukaryota; kingdom Metazoa; phylum Nematoda; class Chromadorea; order Rhabditida; family Metastrongylidae; genus Angiostrongylus; species Angiostrongylus cantonensis. Next base: position 44,453 of record MQTX01000069.1, read on the forward strand.
CAGGTCTGAGACCAACTTTTCAATACGGAGAGATGGAAGCTTTTGCTAACCCAGCTCGATTTTCAATTCGTTTTTTTGAATTGGGTATCCTAAGGTCCTTTTCTCCACAAGTTTTGTAAGCAACGAAGTTTCATATGACACTTGACTATGACATTCTTCTTCAACATGAACCGTTCAACTTCCACGACCAACTTTCTATTAACCTCGGCATTGATCAAGTAATTCTTTGTATTCTTGTTGAGCAAACGCGAGGTGTTATTATTATTCTTTATTCACAAATAAGCTGACGTTTCGGCAAACTTCGCCTTCTTCAGAGCCTGGAAAGGTTAAGTTGACAGCAATCTTCTCGGTCAAACGCCTCCATAACCAAACAAAGAAAACGCTAAACCAAGATTTCAACCACAATGAACACAACTTTGTGCACCCACCGCTTTCTACGAGGCTTCCACTGAGTATGTCTAGTGGAGACCAACCGCACAGAATTCACATGGAATCGTAATGTGCCCTTCCCCTCAAAATGATAGGCTTATATACTGTCCAATATCACGCGTGATAACGAAGCATTCTTCCCTGCGGTTCATTTTCGGATTTCTGGAATTAATCCAGAACGCCTCCAGTGTTTTGCGCGCTTGTGTTTTCGTCTCCTGTGCGAGGATCGTGACGCGTACTTCAAAGTCCTCCTGCTCATGTCTCTGGGTCCTATGCGTGCCTAGTGGGGTATTTGGTTTACATTTGCCGACTAGGTGTTTTTTTATGCGGACACAGAGGGGTCTGCCCGTTTCGCCAATGTATTCGTCTCCGCACGCCTTACATGAGATCAGATAGACTGTACCTGAGCTCACGCAATCACCGTCTCTTCCATTAGGGCAAATTATGCAATTTTGCGTTCATTGTGGTTGAAATCTTGGTTTAGCGTTTTCTTTGGTTTGGTTATGGAGGCGTTCGGCGAATAGATTGCTGTCAACTTGACCTTTCCAGGCTCTGAGAAAGGCGAAGTCCATCGAAACGTCAGCTTATTTGTGAATAAAGAATAATAATAACACCTCGCGTTTGCTTAGCATGAATACAAAGAATAAACCGTTTAATTTTGTGTGTTTCATATTTTTTTTTGGCTCCTCATTTTCTTCTATCTCTTTCCACTTCTTTAATTGTTAAATTTGTTTAAATCGCCAAAAACATTTGTTAATGGTGCAACTATTAGACCATGTGTTTCCTGCAATTTTCAAACGTTAAATTAAAGCACAAAGGTTCCTTCCACTCTTCATTTTTCGCGTACAACAAACTGTGTTGACGACGCTCACCGAAAGAGTGCGGCTATGGCTGCTGGCAGCAGCTGCCTGACGACACCTTCATCGTCTTCGTTAGTAAGCCGCGATAAATGTCCAAACTAGATTATTGTTGGGCAAGTGTTATGCAGCGGTTATTTGCTCCCGACAGTACACATCGGTCGCTGGTTCTACCTCCTTCCTCTGGCTTATCATATCTTCCATCCCTCTACAGGCAGCAAATTTGTTGCACATTTTTCTGGGAGGCTAAAAACACTGATCTGATAGATCTCTGAGTTACGACAGGTCGTTGTATAGGTCAGATATGCATTTAATTATCTTATGTCATTATTTTTTTACTATTACCCATTTTTCACTTTTACTGCGTGGATATTAGCACTTCTCGCATTCAATCGTTTCCTCATATTCATCACACACGGTTTTTTCGACTTTTGCACATGGGTTCGGCGGCTGTTTAAGGATGCTTCTTTCCTCATCAGTGCCGTTGAATGTTGATCGATTCGATTCTACCTGGATTCCTGAGATAGCGTGGTTGAGCGTTCGCATTTGGACTTCAGAAAGTTAACGCACCGATCTTCCGTTTCCTAAGGAATAATAGACTTAGTGATCCCAGAGCGAGATTGTACTAGAACCGTGCTCGTGGTGACCATCATCGTTGCCACTGCTCCACACGCTACCTTATGCATTTAATTACTTCTATGACGCCTGAAGAAATCCCATATATGGCACATCATCCAGGGATTCCTATACGACGAAAGCTTGATCTTTCATCCTTTATCGATCGCTCTTTAAAAGCTCATGTGCTTGTGATGTGGTGGCAGTTTTCCTGTTCCTCTTCCCACTGATTTACTAACACATCGCTAATGCTGACACAGTACACTCGTACTTTGTCCATAGTCTGGATATCTTCAACCATCTGCCGCTTCACTAACATCTACTGATTGAAACGATTCTTCCTATTCACCGACCTTTGTTTAGAGCAATTGCAATACCTCTTGCTACTACTGCTATCTGCTTTGATATAATTTGATATTGTTTACTGTTGTAACTGTTTATAACGTGTATTTTAAAAATCGACCTCAATCAGACATTGCATCTGAGAGTGTGAATCACAGAAGGACCATTTGGACTAAAATTCCCTCTACTAGTTCAATTTCCACGCTGTTCACTTTCGTATCGTTTTTTCCACCTGAGAAAGCCACTTAATATATTGTAATGGTGTTAATATTTACCTAAGTTTTTTACTTGAATTTTTCCAGTTTTATTTCAAAACGCTAATTATCACCATTGGTGGAGTTGACATTGAATGCGTCAGCACATGTTACATTGAAAATTGCCATTCGATAGAAGTAAGAGGAAAGCCATAGGTATGACGGTGTAATATTTATGGATGCGAAGGTGTTACTTGAGGGATTTTTCCGCAGAGTTCTTTTTTTAATTTTTTTAAGGTTTTATTAGAACTGGCACGTGATTTTCCTCTGACTTGTTTCCGAAGAATTCTTTTAATTAGTCAACTTCACACAATCTTTGGATCTCAGAACTGCTTTCAACTGCTGCATTGACGCATGCCCGTCATTCACGAACGTCTTCTTCGAATCTGCGTATGAAATCGAATGTCACTTGATAATTTTTTACTCTTCCTAAATATGGTTAAATGTTGGTTGATTCGACTTTCTATTCAATCCTAGAGGAACTGAAATCATGGTTGGCCCAAGACGTGATTGAAACTGCGAGTGTGTGTATTAAAGGACAAAGGATAAAGCTCTCGTCGTTGATCAATCCCTGAGGGATGCGCCATGTATTCGGCTTCATTAAGCATCGTTGGAGGTGATTGAATGCATATCTGGCCTTTACAATGACCCGCGGTGGTCGGCCGATGTATCGAGCCAGTGCTGCTATCCTCCCAGACAAGTCTGGTACCAATTTGCCGACCCCGGAGGGTTGGAAGGCTTGGTGGGCCATGGGCGCATTTCACGTGCGCGCCGCAGTGGAGCCTCCAACCACTGCGCCACATCCGCTCTTAGTGTGTGTATTATTGTACAGAATCTCTAGCAACTGCGCTTCCACGCCCTATGTAATTTTCGCAAATAGGGTGAAATTTGTCTAGGTTAGGAAGAGGAACTCTAATTTCAGTGGAAACCGTAGGCGCCGATAACAACGACGTAGTGGCATGAACGAAGATCGCGAGGAGGTCACAACGATTCATGAACACCGACCGTCACTCGCATGTGCAACTACAGCACGACGATACATTTCTTTTCAATTTTGGAAAAAAAAAGAACAGAAGCTTACTATATAGTCTGTTATAATAACTCCCATTAATAGTTTTTCATGAATTTTAACTTTTACTTAATTTGCCTTTCTATCCCTTCTGGACAACTATGGGTGCAATATGACTTATTTTTCGAGGATCGTTTTGTTACTTAACAAGGTTGGTTTTAACCCTTTAAGAATAATTTTCAATAATTCACTTCTTCCCTATGTGATGAAGCACGTATTTGGTATTGCAGCATTTATTAACACAAAATGGCCGACGTTTCGCCGGTTTCTCCTTCTTCAGAGCCTAGAAAGGTCAAGCTGACAAGCAGTCTACTAAGTCAGACACTATTATACCCCGAGTAGACAAAACGTAACGCATGAATTTCCATTCGCGTAATAAACTGCTTCTTTTGGGAGGCCCATTGTCCTGCTTTTGTAAGTTTTCCAGTAATTTGGAGGAGACCAACTACACAAACTATTTGTTACGTGGAATGTGCTTGGCTCAGGTCAGGGAATCAATGTAAGGAGGAAAAATTGGCCTGCGCTATGGGGCTAGGTCACGCGTGACCACAAGCACTTCTTGCGGTTCAATTTTGGATCTTTGGAATTTGTCTAAAATGCTCCAACGGCTTTATGTGTAGATGTTTTGGATTCCTGTGTGAGGATAGTGTCTTTCAGTTCAACATCTTCTCCGTTTTGCTATTGCGTTCTCCGCGCGCCTAGTGGAGCGTTCGGTTCCAGTTTAAATTTACCAACTGGATGTTCTTTCATACGGATGCAGAGTGGTCTAACCAGTTTCACCATTCGTCCTCTTATGTTCCACAGGAGAATAGGAACACCTTACCCAATTAAGAGATAGAAGCAGTCATGGAAACCTTTGGTAGTCAAGAATTCCCTGCTCAGTACATGAAGATTCTTCGTGAACTGTACAAAAATTTCACAACCAAGATATCACCATTTTACAACGATATTAACATTGACATCAAAAGAGGAGTCAGGTAAGATGATACCATCTGGTCAAGCTAGTTCACCGCCACCCTCTAGAATGTCATGCGAACATTGGAATGGGGGAGTGAAAATCGATGATCGTCAGTTACATTACCTTCACTTTGCTGATGACATCGTCCTTACAACAGCAGACGTTAGCCAAACGAAACATAAGCTTGCCGATTTTGATAAAGCGTGTGGAAAAACTGGTCTTCGACTAAATCTTACAAAAACGATATTCATGAGGAACGGATTGGTTTCGAATGCCTCATTCACGCTCAACGGAACGAATATCTCCGAATGCTCCAGTTATGTCTATCTAGATCGGAAAGCAATATGATGAACGACTTAGCTTCGGAACTGAGCAGAATGAAACGAGCGGCTTGGGGAGCTTTCAAGAGCATCGAGGATGTAGTGAAGAGAGCAAAGAACACCCATCTCTGTGCCCATTTTTTCGACTCAACGGTTCTTCCTGCCCTAATGTATGCGTCAGAAGCCTGGTCGCTACAAAAGCAGGATGAAAAATCTCTCAGCGTTATCGAAGGCGCAGACGAAAGGACGATGCTAGGTGTATCCCGATCCACACAACTAAGGGATGGGATCGAAGCTCCGACCTGCGTCAACGATAAAAAATCAAAGATGGCGTTCTGTACACCAAACGGACGAGGATAAGGAGGGTCGGATACGTAATGCGTATAAATGACAACCGATGGACAACAGCCGTTAGTTACTGGATTCCTCGAGATGTCAAACGTACTGCAGGAAGACCACCGAGCCGGCGGTCAGAGTTCTTCACGGGAAGCCTGGAAGAAAGATGTGTTGCCCGACGATTTCCTAGAGCGAGCAGAACCCACTGGACTACACTTGCACGCGACAGGGAAAAATGGAAGATTTACTGGCGCCTGCTTGAGTCACTCGACGATCAATGGGACTACAGGTGATACAGATGGTACCGGAGCAATAACCGTCTCTACCGTTTGCGCATAATGTGCTATTTTGCGTTGTACATGGACCGTCGCACGGACGGCTGCCGTCTCAGGGTACTCGGTGGCATTTAAATCACTGTCACCGAGTTCTCTACACCGGCCTTCCTTAAGCAATATTTTATAGTTGCAATTATTTCGTTTGAAATGAAAGGCAAGCCAAACTGGGCCTTACTCTCGCTAGAACTGTGGTTTAGGAGCTTACTTATCCACCTGTATTATTCCTCCTCACCTATCTCTAGGGGCTACAGTTTCGTAGCCATTCAGAATCGCTATTTGCGGCCCCAACTTCGAAATTATGGGACGGATGGCACAACAGTAGTGATGGCGATCAACATGAGCGCAGCTCTTGTCCAATAACGCCCCAGACTCACCTGGCCTGTTAGCACCTTAGGGTCGGGAAATTGTTATCGGGCTTTTGAGAGGAAAATTCACTCTTTGCAATCCAACTGGAAACGCTCCAGCTTGACTATCTCAAGACTCTAGGGAGAATCGGCTCAACTAGTATTCTGCGACATTCATGATTAAATGCAAATCCTCAACCAGTAGCCGAAGCCACACGTAAAAGTTGGAAGATCTTCGTGGACGATGGATGCAAGGAAATGAATCGTTTGTGAGAAGTGCTCGGATCCGCATAGTAAACCTGAAGACGAATCATCAAAAAAAATTTGCGGATTTCCTCGTTTTTCTCTTTTTCTGTGCATACACTGATGGCTGTTCGAAACGTGTTTCTTACAAACCCTCCTTTGGAGCGTGAGTGTTAAGAGAAGAGGTAATGAACGAGCATGTTTTTATTATTTGGCTTTCGGCACTACCGTGATGCTGCCGTTTTTGGAAAGTTTTTAATGTAAACATTCTGAAATGGAGGCATTTTTTCTTTCGGTTTCCTTCGGGAGAATGTTATGTACCCTGAATGTTCATTCAATAACTCAAAGCACTTGTCTATTTCTCTTGTGTAAAGCACATGACAAAACAATCATCTATTGGTCTGTTCAGAAATAAATGAGCATTTTAAAATACTTGTTACTTTAATGTATTTTTTGAAGCAAAAATTTTTATGCTTTGCAAAATTATGTATCAGAAGGCTAATTTCATGACCTTTGCTAACATATCTTTATATGTTATCAAAAAATAGCGCTTGCTCTAAAAAATGTGGTCGATAACGTGCCTGAAAAGTCAAGGGTCACCGTGTTAGGAGGCATAACTCTGCCCGATAACGAGCGCTCGCTATTAGAATTGGGTCCAAGTTTCTCACCAGCGCAACCCATTTCTAAAGAAACCTTGCGTAGGATCGCGTGCAGCCTGCACGATCTCCAAGATCGACTCCGCAGCAAGGCTAGACTTGAGACACGAAATAAAAAAAAGAACAACGAGAAGTAGGGGCACTACCACCACCTCCATTTCCTCGACTATTCTTTAGACAGCAAGACCCAAACGACGAAGTCGATATAAAATTTCGCATATTTTCGAGCGAGACTCTCAAAAACATTAACCACTATCGCGCGAAAAAGTTTAGTTCGAACCTCACAACTGCGCAAAAATCTGGTATGCGACAGGTTCGAGAGCTAATAATGTCCAAAACAATTAGGCTATCAGTTAGTGATAAGGGTGGAGAGTTTGTAGTAATTCCTCGCCAGTTAGATGTCGATATAACGGAAAAACACCTTCAAGACGCATCTCTTTATCGCGCATCAACTGAAAAGGAATTCAGAAATCAAAATCGAAAACTGGACAACGAATGGGTCAAAACGGCAAGCGCAGCAGGTTTAAAACCAGCAGACATTTCTCATCTTAAGATCCAAGTGCCGACATGTCCCGTCTTATACTTACTTATCAAGACGCATAAGTCAACATCCGCTGATGATCTGGCGTCTACTGACCCCTCCACCTTTAAAGTTAGACCCATCATCAGTTGTGTAGACGGGCCTACTGATAGAATTGCTTGGTTTATAAATCTAATCCTCAACCAGTTGCTTCAACACATACCAGCCCATCTCACGAACACCCAAATGTTCCTGGATCGTCTGCGTAACGCGCAGCCCAACAACGCGTACGTGATGGAGTCCTTCAACGTTACTGCCCTCTATACAAACGTGTCGAATGACTCCGCTATGCAAGCCATTTGCGAGCTCCTTATACAACATGAAGAAGCAATAAACATGTGTGGCTTCTCGGTTCAGCAGTTGATGACACTCTTAAAGGAGTGCCTAAACTGCTCAATCTTCATATGGTCCAGGAAACATTACGCACAAATGAGAGGGTTGGCAATGGGACAGCGACTGGCACTAACCCTTGCTGTTTCCTTTATGTCTAAAGTGGAAGCACGAGTAATCGACCTCGGGCCATTACTCTACTGCAGGTATATAGATGATTGTTTTGTCATCTGCTCCACACAAGAGGAAATGGATAAATGTTTTGAGTTACTGAACAAACAGTCAGAGTACATAAAATTCACCAGAGAGAAACCGAAAGAAAACTGGCTTTCATTCCTAAACGTTCAAGTCAACCTATCCGAAAACGGCTACATCACAAAATGGTATCGAAAGCTAAGCAATAAGAATATACTGGTTCATTACCTCTCCTCTCATTTCTCACACACTAAAAGGGCGCTTATAAGAAATATGTTTCGAACCTTCGACAACGTGTGCACAGGTACAGAACAAAGGGAAGAGTCCCCGAAACTGGCGCGCCAAATAGTCATCTCAAATGGTTACGAACCTGAAGCTTCTCGGCATAGGCATAGAGAAGAAACTACGCCCCAAAGCGATAATTCTAGCGAAAACAGAGCTCCGTTCCTCTTGCCCTTTATTTCAAGCGAAAGAAGTGCAGCCATAAAACGTTGCTTTATAGGGGCGGGCCTAGAAAATTCCGTAAGAGTGATAGAAATACCACCGGACACTCTAAGACGCCAGCTAGTTCGCAACCGCCTATATGACCATCTATGTATAACGAAAAGCTGCATAATTCGCCCTAACGGTAGAGACGGTAATTGCATGAGCTCGGGTGCACTCTACCTGATCTCTTGTAAAACGTGCGGGGACGAATACGTTGGCGAACCGGGTAGACCACTCTGCCTCCGCATAAGAGAACACCTAGTCGGTAAATCTAAATTAAAACCAAACACTCCACTATGCGCGTATAGGATGCAGGAACATAACGGAGAAGATTTTGAAGTATCAGCTCAGAAAACGTCAGCTATTGTATCTTAATAAATTTTACAATAGCAATCTCGTGTCTGCTTATTGAAATAAAACATCGAATTATCAAAAGTTAAATTTTTTTTTACCAATTTTGAGCTTTGCATGTTTAGATTTCTGGAACTAATTTTCGACAAATTTTTTTATGAGTTCAAACTCAGTCGTAGTACAACAGAGACGGCTCGAAGCACTAACTAAAAGCATAGGAAAGACTCACAGGCTAATTCTTCGTATTCTTGTTGAGCAAACGCGAGGTGTTATTATTATTCTTTATTCACAAATAAGCTAACGTTTCGATGGACTTCGCCTTTCTCAGAGCCTGGAAAGGTCAAGTTGACAGCAATCTACTCCGAGTAGCGTTTGCTCAACAAGAATTCGATGAATTACTTGATCAATGCCGAGGTTAATATAGAAAGTCGGTCGTGGAAGTTACTTCACAGGCTAATATTTTGGCCACTTTGCTTTCTGCACAGCCTCGTTATTTTCATATATAGTTGCATCTTCACTAATTCGTGAGCATTTTGTGGTCTTAATGAGATGCCGATCTATAAGCGAAATCAGATACTACCCCACAGAGAAGCATTCACCGTTTTTGTTCTTCAAGTGTTATCGTGACCGTCTGGCATTCACGCATGGTTATGATTGAACTGTACTCAAATGAGTGGGTTTTTACCCTGTGATAGCATATTAAGTGATTTTTCACTTTCTTTTTCTCATCTGAATGAGGTTTATTTATCGCGAAATATGCAAGACAAGTGAACTGCAGAACGGAGTGAAATTGGTAAGTGCTCATTACCATTTGCAATATGGCTTCAACGCCATTGGCGCAGTACACCGCCTTTTGTGTTCTTTTTTCTACAAAGATTATTGGGTGGGGAATAAAAAATTGTATTAATCCCTTCAAAGTTTTCAAAGTGGCATATCAAAGTGCGAAGTAAAAATTATTAGAATCTGCACATCTTGCCAACATATAATTTAATTACACAAGTTGCACAAAGTACTGCATTAGAAATGGCTAGTTGCCGCGCCACATTCCAGGACTCCTCCCTCTGTTCTCCTCCTGCGCACATGCTGGTTGCTGTGCGAAGCATGTTTCTTATAGGCGCCCTTTTTATGGGTGAGGAATGAGAGGAGAGATAATGAATGAATATGCTTTTGCTACTTAGCTTTCGGTACCACTTCGCAAAGCAGCCGTTTTCTCATAGGCTAACTTGCACGTTTAGAAATGGAAGCCAGTTTCCTTTCTATTTCTCTCGGGTGAACTTAATATACTCCGATTGCTCATTCAGTAATTCAAAACATTTCTCAATTTTCTCTTGTGTTGAACAAAGGACAAAGCAGTCATCTATATATATATACAGTGGAGTAAAGGCCGGAGATCGGCTGCTGGTGCTTCCACTTTAGACATAAATACGATAGCAAGGCTTGGTGCTAGTCGCTGTCCCATTGCCAGCCCCCTCATTTGTGCGTATTACCTTCCAGACCACTTACTAAACAAAATTATAAAAAATTTTTCGGTCAATTCAGAGCTTAATAGAAAGTCGTGTGAATTAATTTTTATAATTTACACTTTTTACACACTACTTAGAAACTGCTTCCATAAGTAGTAATCTTCATAATTAATTCCACTCACATTCAACAACTATTCAATTATTTCTTTAACTCATGACATGATTTACTACTCGTCGTTCATTAGGCTGTGCCTACGTTTTCTTGAATAATAATTCATCCTTACAACTTTGCCGACACTATATACATATATATATATATATATATATA
>MQTX01000069.1:54968-72360 GCA_009735665.1 Angiostrongylus cantonensis
TATATATATATACATATATAATATTGAGCTATATCTGTTGAAATGACGATCATTAGAACCTACAATTCTCTACAAATAATATACAGTAATTTGTGTTCTAGCATGGGAAAGCTCTGAATTTTTTGAAAGCTCACAGCATTGTTTTCCCTTCGACTTATCTATTTTGAATGATAAACCAACTGAACAAGCGAGATTTAGTCCAGCAAGACACTACGGTAAGAAGATAAAAAAGCTCTCGGAGTTGATCAATCCCTGAGGGATGCGCTATGCATTCGACTTCATTAAATATCGTTGGAGGTGATTGAATTCGTATATGGCCTTTATAATGACTCGCGGCGGCCTGCCGATGTATCGAGCCAGTGCTGCCATCCTCTCAGATAAGTCTGGTACCATTTTGCCGATCCCGGAGAGATGGAAGGCTTGGTGGGGCCATGGGCGTGGGGAACGATTCCACGTGTGTCTCGCAGGGCGCCTCCCACCACTGCGCCACGCGCGCCCTTTATTTATGCATACCAATGCCATTCATAGCATCCCACAATTCTAAAATTGCCCTCGTAAAATTGTTTCTTACTGAAGGGTGACGTAATAGGCTACATGATAGCACCTAGGAGTTTCTGCCTATCTGATGTCATCCTTGCCCCAAAGTTCCACTTGCACCATCGCACCTTCACATAAATTCTTTTTTTTTTCTTGGAATAAAACAGAAAGGAAGGAATTGGAAGAAATAATACACTCGCCGTAAACTGCTGAGGACTGTGTATCCTTATCTCTTCAACGAACCCTTATACAGAAATTCCAAAAAATGCTGACATACCATTTCAATTTCCAACTCTTCGCTACGACTCCATACGTTGACTGGAATCTTCTTGATAATTTGAACATAAGTTTTTCATATTCCTTTCAACCTCATCTTAGCCTGTGATGTAAATCGATTGACGACTACCCAGTATGAAAAACACTACCATTCTCAAAAAAAGCAATCATACACATTAATTTCGGTTCAAAAAATGCCGTACGATTAAACGCAAACTCGCTCAAAATGTCCAAAGTGACGTATTTTTAAAAAAATTATTATTGAGAAAGAATAAGGAATGAAGCATATTTTTTTACACAACAGTTTGGCCATTGACATCGACTGCTTTAAGCAAATAATAAGCGCACTCGTTTTAAGAGATCTGAGCTAGTATCGGCTTTGGTATGACTCGTCGTTTACGCACCGACATCAGGGTTTAATGAAGAAGAGTTTGAAGGGTTCTACATGGATTTGAATCTTCGTCCCTTAACCCTCTTTAAGATCATTTTAAGGTTGGCCATTTCAACGTTACGAATAAACCTAGGAGAATGCTTGAAGAACTCCAAATCTAATGGATTAAAATGGAATGAGCAGGGTAGGCGACTGTCTGAGTTCATCATTGTGAGAACCACCACCCATAGAAGTTCATAATTCCAGAAGCTCCACTCCAATGTTGGACGTGTGAGTTTCCTAATAAATGGTAAAAAAAAAAAAAAATAGGCCAAAGCTCCCAGCATTGATCATTCCCTGATGCGTCATGCATTCGACTTCTCTATGTATCGTTAAAGGTGAATGAATGCATATCTGGCCTTTACAACGACTAGCGGTGGCCAACCGATGTATCGAGCCAGTGGTGCTGTCCTCCCAAACAAGTGTGGTGCCAATTTGCCGACACCGGAGGGATGGAAGGTTTGAAGAGCCTGGGGCGTGAAAATCGATCCCATGTTTAATGCAAGCCGCTTCTAACCATTGCGTTAAGGGCCCCTCACTTACCTTTAATGAAGGGCATCATAATGAAATAAACTGCGTAATAATAATAATAATAATAATAATAATAATGATAATAATAATGATAAATAGGTTCTATTTTAGAAACCAAACGATGTTCCTGCTGTCTCAAAACATCACACGAGATCGTACCACCGCTTGCTTCGAGTAAGATTCCTTCTTACTACAAAGGAGTAAAAAGCCAAAAATTCGGACGCCCAAATGGCAGCTGCAGTGATCCCACGTATGAAGGGCGCCTCCGACTACTACGCCCACGCACCCGTTGTAACCAGTTACTGCTTGTTAATTCATTTCTGATCACTGGATCATGGCTGTGGTGGAATAGGTGTATGAAAAGATTTCGATACTAATTCGTACATATTGTGAAGCTGTCTACCAAATGGAAATAGCAGTGCAGTTGTATAGTAGACAAGTTTTTTTTCTTTTCGTATCCAAGAGTTCTAAATGTTCTAGAAGCGTGGGAGATTATTGACATCATTTCGTAACAAATGCACCGAGAAATTAAGTGTAAAATGGATGCCACTGACATGCAGATTTAAGCATAGGGCGCTATGTATTAATGCAAAATCAGTTAATTTTGTCATATGTGATTAAGTTAGTACGAGGCTGTCACGTAATCCTCTTTAGGCTAAAGTTTCGGGGCCTTGGCCCTCTCCAGAGCCTAATGATTAAACTCGACCGTCCACAGTCGATCTTCATAGCGAGTAGTGTTCAGTGGAGTGGAGAATTGCCTCAATGAACTATACTCACTCGGGGCGCCATCCTTCATGATCTCTTTTTTCGGTTGCGGTGCATTTTACTCGACATCACATTTAGTACGCATCTTATCACTTATTTCATTGGCTTCATTTCCTCACATTTGTCTTTCATGAATGTCTTCAGATTTACATGTGGGTTCGTTTAAAGCTGGAGAATTTTGTTTTCTGCATGAATCCATTGCAACGCTGGTCGAGTCTATCTCGACGGAGATCCTCATTGCCTCTATTAAAGCGTTTCCCAGTCTTCACCACCGACAGACTCTCTTCAACCTTTATAGATCGGAGGGAATATTCCTACACACAAGTTTAGCAAGACTTTGCTCACCCGAAAAGGAAACGAAAGAAAGGAGGTTAACTATCCTGTGTCAAGCTTGAATCGGCGGCAATGAGTGTGTTGCAAGGCATCTCTAACCACTATATCACTTGTACACCAAAGTGAATCAAATTGCACAAAGTTGAGCATTATAAAGCATTAACGTTGAAAATGATTTGGGATGACTTACAATGCATTGAAGGAAACTGATGCGTGCGTGAATGGGATGATGATGTTCGGTTACCTTCTATATTTGAAGCTCTGAAATACGCTTAGTCAGAACAATCTTTTTCTACCATATTATGGTAACTTGCTGTGATAGCAGCGAACGATTGAATATTTAGGTGACAAGCCATGGCACAAAATACGAATGCCTTTGCTTTCAACGTTTTTCTTTGTATTGCAACTACCATGGACAGACTGTCTTGCTCGTGTGACTGTTAAGTCGTGAATTTAGCTGTGTATTCTATTCTGAGGGCGCGTGTGGCGCAGTGGTTGGAGGCGCCACTGCGGCGCGCACGAGAAAATGCGCCCATGGCTCACCAAGCCTTCCATCCCTCCGGGGTCGGCAAATTGGTACCAGACTTGTCTGGGAGGATAGCAGCACTGGCTCGATACATCGGCCGGCCACCGCGAGTCATTGTAAAGGCCAGATATGCATTCAATCACCTCCAACGATGCTCAATGAAGTCGAATGCATGGCGCATCCCTCAGGGATTGATCAACGCCGAGAGCTTTATCCTTTATCCTTTTATTCTATTCTGAATAAAACTGCTGAATGACGACCGAGAGTGGTTTTCCCTGATATTCCTAGTGTTACCACGTTTTCACCACTACATGCAGCTACAACCTTTTGTGGGATTGTAGGGAGATGTGCTGATTTGTGACTTATATCTAAGACTGCGGAGTTTCCTGTGAATAGTACTTACCTGGATACTTGGACATCCCGTCTTCAAGAGTTCTGCTGACCACACCACATTTTCTGTTGCTTTCTTTTCCCCGCATTTGTTGTCTGTGAAAGTGGTTTTATTCTAGCATGATGGCGCGTGCGAAGTTCATACCGTGATTTGAAAAAAAATAACGGCTGCGAGCACAGCTGATTGTCTTTAGTTTCGAAATCGTCCGCCCAACGTGTCAATGGCCGCCCCAGGGTACGTCTGCATCCCCTTGGAGTCGGCTCTGCAGTTCTTCTCGTCAATCGGTCTTCTTTCTTCTCATTAGATAACTACGTCATTTATCTTTCACTATCGATGTACATTTAGCCAAATCGCGAGGATGAGACAGATTTCAAAATCGGTGCTAAGCATTTCGGTTATATGTTGTGTGTTTCTATTATAATATTTCGCAAGTCATCGTTCAAACGCTCTAAGTGTAGCGCACAGTATTCTTGACGTGGTTGAAGCATCAGCCCACGTCTTTACTGCCTAACAGAGTGCTAGAGTAGTAGGCTGGGCAAATGAGGGCTATGTAATATTTCGAATAAAAACCGAAATTAATTAACTAGAAACGGCAATCATGCCGAGATGTTTGCGAAACGTGAAACCCCAGGCCAGATTCGAATCCGAGATTGTGTTTTCCGGGTAAAATTCCCTGCCATGAAAAATAATTGGCAATAACGAAAAAGTTAAGTATTGCAACTAAAAACCATTCGTACCGCTTCTTTGATAAGCTTACACGAAATTGGTAAACAGATCTATTTCGGTTAACATTTCGACGTTTTCGTCTTCATCAGAGCCGATGATCCGAGTCGATAGCCCACGATTCTTCTTCGTCTCGATGTGGCGTCTTCGTCTTAAAATTGAGTTGTGTCTTCCTCGGCGGAAGATCTCTCGAAAGAGGCATACTCACTCGGTGGTTCCCGTTTTATACTGGATGCTGATGGTCGATAGTAGTGATTGCCCGGTGTTTCAAAACCATCGCATTCCTGTGTTTTATAATAAAGAAGAAACTAAGGTTATTTAGCATCCTCAATTTTATCGTAAGCCTGAAATCTCTTCGCTACGTCACTTTATACACAACAAAAGTTGGTTTGTTTCAGAATAACACTTCGTTTGCCCTTTCTACATAATATTTCATGTTTTATTTCCACCATATAGGAAATATTCTTCCATGTGTACTGATATCAGGTATGATTGAGAAGGCACTTTTCGTCATCAGCCTGACTCCAGTATGCGCAGCCATTTTGGCCGTCCAGGTGATTTTTTCCCTATACACCTTACACTAGTAACTAATATCAAGAGATGTGTGCTTTATGGCTTGCTAAATGACTAATTACAAATGCCTTATAACCTTTAAAATCAATTTTAGATCAAATAATAATAAATTAAGTATGACGATGCTCCCAATTTTTACCGTCATGTTAATTTGTGCGAAACGATGAAGTTCACTAAATTCCTAGCAAAGACAATGGTCTTCTAACAATACGAAAAAATGTAAACTGTCTTTTAGAGTTCTTGAAGAGGAGATCTTTGCATGACGACAGTTTACATACTGCACCTTTTTTAATAAAAAAGTGTTATACAGTTACATTCATAGTGATGAGAGTTGGAAGGTTGAATAATCGTGGAAGACTCTCCATGAGGGACACAAAATTTGGAAATCAACTAGAATATCTGTAACTTATCTGTATGTCTGTAAAATTATCTGAATATCTGTAATTTCTTGTTATTTTCTTTTCGTTTTTAGAATCTCCTCTACATCTTACGTATCGTTGCTTGTTTAGGATCGAATCATTTCATCATTTATGACAGCTAACCATCAAGCTTCTTCTCAAGATTTAACAATGATTCATTAACAACAGTTATTTTTTGATCAGCAAATTGCGAAAATAGCATCACTGTCACCTCTTGTGTGGAGTGCAAGATTGGTCCAGTGGGTTCTGCTCGCCATAGGGAATCATTCAGCATCATGTCTTCTCCTAGGATTTTCGTGAAAGCATCAGCCGTTGGTTCGGTGGTTTTCCTGCTGTTCGATTGATATCCCGAGAAATCCAGTCAGCAGCATTTCTCATCTATCAGTTTTGTTTCAGATACATTATGTCTCTGGTCCACTCCACGTCTGCTTATTTTGTTGTGTTTAGCATTTAGTACCCACGCATAGTTTGCTGAGTTCTGAAGGTGTGGGCTAGATATGCTCAGAGGTAGCCTGCCAGCCTGTCGCAAAGTAGACGAGGAATTCATTTGTCAGAGGCAATTTTTAACAGTCTTCCATTTATTACCCAGTCATTTGATTGCAGACTTCTGCCTAGTTGGCTCGTAAAATGCAATCCCATGAATGAGAATATATCCACGCAAGCATACACGAAAACGTCCTCGTGACATAGAGAGTATATGTCAAATTGGAGAAAAAGAATCAACGAGTTCCTTCCCTGCATCCACCTCTGTGTCAGGGAATCGCTGGTCCACAATTAACCTCTTATGCACCTGGGGGTGTGCCGCTCTGCCTCGCTACAAACCGTCGTGAGTTCTATCTCGAAGGAGCGCTGTGGAGGAAAATGGTAGTAAACGAGTTTTGAAGAAAATAAGTATGCGTATTTTAGAAAAATGAAATTCGAACATTTGACTTGTTGGACGGGTTATGGACATTTGTGAAGGAGCCCACGAACTCAGACGATGTCGGATTGAAGCAACTGTGGTACACAATGAATTTATCGAAGTTTTTAGTGAGTTATGTGCTTATAAAACCATATCAGAGATAGAATATATATGCTGAGAGTCTGACTACTAATGCGTACAAATGTGACGACAGCGATGTCCTTCAACTTTTTAGCGTCATTTATTAAATTGTTTCATAAGTAGTGGAATATTCCTATCAATCTCATTTTGGAATTGTTGTGGCGTTGCAGAATGCAACCATGATGCCAGTACCGTCAGCTTACAATGATCTTTCGGCTAGCGCCGAGCTACGGGATCACGTCGGTTGGGTGTGGTATCAGACGACGATTATCGTCCGCAAACGTGACATCGGTGAACGAATCGTTCTCCGATTCGGTAGTGTCAACTACTACGCAAAAGTGGTATGCTCAGTGAACTACTTCTTTGTAAAGAATCAGATATAGCAGAAATGATGAACTTCATCACTACTTTTTTGCCATATTTGCTGTTTTTCATAGATTACGTTTCATGATATTACTAGAATAAAATGCAGATATTTAACAGCAGATTTTTCCATTTTTTGTTTTTCACAAATTGTTTCATGACAAGCTCGCCCCTGGTGAATGTTACGTTAATCCCAATTCAGAACGTTTAGTGATATGGTGCTCTTCGAAGCACGAATCGCAGGATTATCCATGTAGGCAGAATACATCGAATATTGTTGTTGCTCTGTGACTAGGGCACATGTAAAGCAGTGGTTATATAAGTCCTAAGATACACATGTTGTCATTGGTTCGATATCTAACCGAAAGATAACTAATCCCTCTGAGATAAGCAGATTAATACCAGATGTGTCTTGGATGTTAGAAATACCTACTCGATACATACCTAGGATACCGAATCTTATTGTATAACCAAAATATGCTTGCATTCTCTAGCACGAGACTTAACGAAGCCAATGCAAGGCGCATGCTCTAATAAACACCAAAGACTCTCACGCTTTTGCCCTATGACTATGTCCTGTGCACTCAAGAGAGCATGCTTAGCATCCTAATCTACATGGTGCGCTCTTCTGTGTGCTTTATTCCTTGTTACAAAAATGTCTTTATTTTTTAACTACTGAAATGACTCGACTCGTCAGAACATTGCCAAAGAAAAGAACGAGGCGTTCATGGATATGTGGTGTTGCCAAAAATCGAAAGGATACAATATGAGTTCTCTTTTTAACATCCTACTATCAAGGATATCAACGTGGAGCTTCAAAACGTAGATGTGGAAGATTACTCTGATCTCAATGGACTGAGTCAAACAAAAATTTCTGACAAAAAACATCACTTAATGACTGCTCTTGATCAATTTTACCACATGAAAGGAAATGAAGAAGTTGAAATCTTCTTTCTTACATGACCCGTTATCACATCTGCTGTGCAGATCTCAGCACTTTTCCCATTCGATTCGCTTTCATCGCACTCATTATCTATATTGGTCTTCGAACATTTCGCTTCTTGTTTCAGCTGCTGCTTGAGGATTTCGTCTTCTGCATGGATACCGTAGAGTGTTGGTTGGGTCAAATCTCCCTGAAATCTTGGAGATAGCCGGGCTAAGGTGTTGTCACGTGGAGTAGAGAACGACATCTAAGGGGAGACCGAAATAGCACCTTTGTTTCTTAGTCGACAGCACCACTAACCACTGAGCTATCACCACACCAAGTTAAAACTTACTAATACGAGTATTATGAAGAGCATATGCAGAACTTTGATGATAACAATTCAGCGCTTGTTATCCAGTTTGATTTACTGTCTCTTCGACAGTTACAGTTCCAAGAACAGCGACTCAATGTCGTCACGCACCCCGTTTGATTATTGTAGCTTCGTTGCACTGTCAAATTATATCATCGAAACCTGAAAATTATTAAGTAATTGTTGATGGCAAAAACTTCGTTAATTGTAATATTTAGGCTGTTTCAGATGAAAAAAACTTCATGCTTTGCCTTCTTCTGAAACTCCATTTGTCATTAAATTAGTTGATAATCTTAAACCATTCACTGTTCTTGAGATCGTCAAGCCAGAATCACCATCAAAATCCTCAACGTTTGCGTGGCCGTTTTCCACGTCGAAAAAAAAGGTATCCAGTTGTGACAAGAAATTCTAAACATATCCACTTTATTTGGGTATCCTTCGACTATGGGCGTGTGTGGCGCAGTGGTCGGAGGCGCCGCTCAACACACACGTGGAATCGATTCCCATGCCAATGGTCCATCAAACCTTACATCCTTCCGGGATCGGGAAATCAGCAGCAGATTTCATTGAGAGGATAGCAGCATGCAGTGGCTCCTTACATCGCTAGGCCACCACGAGTGTGAAGACCCGATATGTATTCACTCACCTCGGAACTATGCTTAATGAAGTCGGAAGCATGTGGTGCAATCCTTCAAGGATTGGTCAACGCCAAAAGCTTTTTTTATTTTATCCCTCGACTAGTGTGTTCTGGTAGCGCTGCGCATCATTCCTGAAATTGTTCAGAATCGTTCTTGTAAACATTGCTCGTCTGGAAAGCAAAAAATTGTTCCTGTATGAACATGAAGGTGTAGAGCCACGGAAACAGGGACAGTGGTTGACAATGTAGTGACGTTCCTGTTCTGCTTCGTGATTAGTACACTATTTATAAGCTGTATTACGACTCAAATGTACTGTTTTCGTGCTACTCAGTAATCGCCATTGACCACTCAAAAATTCGAAATTATCACAAAAATTGCCGAAAAGCAGCAAATGATGGAGATCATAGATGTTAACTAGATTCCTGATACATTCTGAAACAATTTCTCTCTTAGCCATATTTTTACTCGATCACCATCAGTTTGATTGGGTCCAATGCCAATGCCGATTTATGCTCTCCAGGTCATTCCTGTTTATGGATGATTATTAATGGCACCGACAGAGTAAAAACATATCTGAGAAGAAGACAATGCATGAGCTTCGGTTAGTGTGGTGGATAGTACGTCAGCCCCAACAAAAGGCAATCGCGAGTGAGAAGCCTAACTGAAGTCCGAGTTCTGCTCAAATTTTAGCATCCTTGTGGTTGTATTCAACTAGTCAAGAATTCAAGAAAATTTTTTTCCAAATCTTTGAGTTAAATGTACTTTCGCGTATGAAATGAGAAGTAGAGCGTCCTGCTTTCATCAGTGCCTTAGAAGTTTGCCATGTAATCGGTTCTATTCTTGCCAATACGGTGGTTATTGACTGCGTGTTTGGCTCAAATGGTGATTTTCGGGGTCTCATTGATGTATCAAGCGAATGTTCCTCTACTCCGTAAATCTTGATTTGCTTGGAGTGCCAGATCGAAACAATGACTTCCTTTTCATGCCATGCAACTTTTATCACTGCGTTACATGTGCCCATGTAACTTCGTTTTCCAAGATAAGATCAAATATTAAAATCACCAACACCGGTTTCAGTACTTTAATGCGAAGGAGATTGGATCACATGTTGGTGGGCATTTACCTTTCGAATTCGACGTCACGTCGCTGACAGTTTTCGGTGTTGAAAACAGGGTGAGGATTTGGTTCTCTAATTTAATCAATAGTTCTGGAACTATTTTATAATTCACTCATAGCTCACGTAAACCGAGCGCAGGGATTCTGGAGAGAGTTTCAAGAAAACTCCACTATCTTGTAGCATTTGTTACCGGAACAAAACACTGTTTGCATAAGTATCGCAAGTGGTGATCAGGTTAAGAAATTTTCTATTCGTTTCATTCCCTCGTTGTTAACTCAGTTGTCCTTATTCGTGGGCGATGACACCTGCGAGTGTTGTCAAGCCGATGAGTGTTGACGTGATTCAGAAGCATGCATTCTCCACCACCTTGAGTTATAGGTGTTCTCACAAAATTATCAGTAAGTCTTCTTAGAGTCTAGTATCATTCTCATTCATATTTCATCAACTGTTATCAGCTTAAAACATGGACATCCGCTTTACCCTTGTGTACTTCGTCGGTCTTCAAAGATGGAACATTTTTCAAAGGTCCAAGTAGCGTAGAATCGCTCCATTTTCTTACTATTACCGATGAAGCAAACGGCATTGTTGAATCATTCTGCGAATGATGCGTAAAAGTTTCCACCTGGTTGAACTCTCACCCCAAGTCCCAGCTGAGTAGCAAATCGAGTAGCGAACTCAGTGATTTCTTCCTCTGTACTGGAGACGACTCGTGTTTTCCCCATATCCTTACCTACTTGAATCATCCCTAATTTCCACTGGACACTCTAAGTAAGATGTGATATTTTTATGTTTGGAAAACCATCCATAACAATTTATTTCCACCATATAATAGTGACTTCACGAATTGAATTTCTTTGTGTCTATTCACAGTCTTCTCCACTCTCTAAAGGTACAGAAAGATCCTACTTTAGTGGTTCTCTTGTTCTCCGCAAAGCAGCATTACTTTGTTTCGTGAGACTTTTTAGCTACAGGCATAGCAAGGTAACAGTGTATTTGTATCGCCAGAATAAGTTAAGAATGGATTAGAGTTTTTCGGTAAAAAGGGCTCCATTAGTTTCGCGTTCTTGAATCCGTGGAAGTGTCAAATTGAGGTGTCATCTACTCAGACACACCGAGATCTGTTTTCAACAGAATGGTTCTTTTTTTTTAAAAAAAAACGCATCTAATTTGGTTGCTTAGCAACTTTTTCGTAATCATTTCTACTTAAATCAGCATTGCCCACTCGCGCTTTACATGTCGATAAATATTATTTTGTAGATAAATCAAACCCAGAATATTCGGTGCTGATTGTACCGAAGATGAAAACAATAAAAAGACCAAAACACCTAAAAAGTTGGGTCACTCAGAGCTCAAACGGTCGCCTATGTCATCAAAATATCCGAACCATTGTAAAGTCTGATCACTTCGTTGCAGATTACTGTCGCTGTAAATAACACGCTTTCGTGGTTTACAATCCCTCAGGGTGACTTCATCTATATGGCTGACAGTACTCGTAATGTCAAAGGCAGGAATGTAAGAATCGCTGATTTTATCAAACCTTCTATGAGAAACTGTCGGGAAAAACTGGCAGGTTTAACATTTTTTTCATTGTACATTATCTAGCCGGAAGAATATGCAGCCCGATTCATGATGACACATCTGTGTATCGTTCTGGATTGCCGAAACCCAAGAAAACTGTCGAAATTATAAGTATAGCGCGTTTAGAGTCATTATTCTCTTAGGAATGCGCCGTACATACGCGTTCATTTACACCATTGTAAATGTAAGTGAGCGCCTGTTTAGCTTACACAATGACTGTGCGGTGGTCTACTGATCTATCAAGTGGCCAGCACCATTTCCAACCCTTTAGCACGTTAACGGAGTAGGGAATATTTTTTAGCTCGAAGCTGAGCCAGCAGCAGCCAAACGCTAAATAATCTGAGAACGTAGTTACTCTGGTGCTTTTGTTCTCTATTTCAACCATCTTGGTGTTTAGTCAGTTTTGTCTTTATTCTTTTCCAAACAACGACAACATCTCCTGGCTAGCATTTCTATTGTAACTTATTTATTTAACGAAAAAGAAAAACATATCGAGTCTAGTTTTAAGCAATTCTCTGAATCTTTATGTCAATGGTTATTGAAATGACCAGAAAGAACCTATTAACAGCTATTTCGACTATTTTCCAATGTAATTTCTTGCTATGTTTTAAGCCATATTGACAACTAGGCCACTTTGACTATCGATTTCACAGTTTCGATATAAAATCTACAGTAAATGTTGATCAAACGTCTGGAAAAGACAAAAGTCCTTCCAAAAAGAATTTTTTGGGATGACACTTGATAGGAACAGTGCTGATTGTCTTCTTTGGAGATAAAAAGTGCCCCTATTCATATCTATTGCAATGCTTGAAAAACAAAGCTTTTCGTAGTTGTACTTGAGTACTCGGAACCGACTTTTTAGATTATGCTATAGCGAAGTTGGCAATCTAAAGATATTTTCACCAATTTTGGAAGATTTATGTAACGCCAAGGTCAAGCTGCGTGTTACGCAGTGATTAGAGATGCCACGCAATACACACGTGATCCTTTTTTCGATCCCTCGTCCACGCATACCAAGACCTCTATTACTCCGTTGTCGCTATATTAATAATAGAATTGGTCTAGTGCGCATAAAAAGCACAGGACAGGCACATCGGTGAGCCCCAAAAGTCATTTTACAAGCCAGTATAGACGCAATTGCGGCTACGATGTTACAAATGGAATCGCATCAATATTGCACCTTTAAAGGATTAACCAAAGCCACACGCTTCATTCCTCATTCTTCAAAGCAGCGCCATGACTTTTTTAGATATCCCGTACGCCCGATGGAGCATTCAAAAACATCGGCAATTTCGACTTCTTCAACTACGCTGGTATTCTGAGATCAGTGTATCTGTTGAAATTGCCTCAGAGTTACATAGTTGATATACGAATAAACGCTGAACATTTAGGTAATCTCTGGAAAGCTGCATTGATAATTCTAGCCAGTTCGTCTTTCGGTTGCTAAAGACCTTTTTCAAACATAAATGTTTCAGGATCATTTTCTTATGAGGTCGTTCTGAATCAGAATCGTTCCGATGAAGATGTTTTTGTGCATATGTTAGATCCAGACAGAAATCTGGTATGCAGGCAACAAGTTCCACTTCTTACCTGAGAGGAATTAAAAACTGATTTCATCTACACATTTGAGGTTTTCTCGGCACGAGGTCTAGAGCAGAAAGCACTCCTGAAAACAGTGCGGCCGTGGTGGCCACGTGGAATTGGGAATCCGGATCTCTATACTTTGGAAGTATGCTTAAATAATTTACATAGTAAAAATTGACGTTTGAATAGGAGATGGTTGCAAAACTATCTATAACAGAATTATTTGTAACCATTGTTAATAGCTAGGTGGAACTGATCGTACCACTGGAACAATTGCGACTTGACATCTATCGAAAAACATTCGGATTTCGTACCGTTGGCTGGACAAACCGTCAACTTCTCATAAATGACAAACCATTTTACTGCCTCGGTTTCGGGATGCATGAGGATTTTGAGGTCAACACAATGAACTCTTTCTCTATTTCTCATATCAAATCTGCTATCTGTTCGAATAAGCCATGTGTTCTGTCTTGATTGAGCCTTAGTCGATTGTTTGCAAACCAAGCTTTCAAATCCTATAGCATGGCATTCAATGAAAAATTCGTCCAAGAAGGTTTCTAGTAATTTATTAAATATAGAAAATAGTTCTCCACTTACCACATCGTGCGTAAAATCTGTCTTGGGCAACCTTTCGATTAAATAAAAGAGAAATCCGTGCATGCGGTCCACTTTGCCCAACCATGCATGCATTGTATCGATGCATAAAGTGGGGGATAAATGTTAAGGTACATGGACGTGGTTTCAACGCTGTAGTGATGACAAAGGATCTGAACTTGCTTGAATGGACGGGTGGCAACTGCTATCGTACCACGCACTATCCGTATGCTGAGGAACGAATGGCGGAAAACGATCGTCGTGGCATTGCGGTCATTGCAGAGACACCTGCTGTTGGGCTCAAGTAAGAGAACGCTGATGATTAGCCATAGAAAAGTTGTAACAACAAACATTTTTTATGCAACTAGTTGTTCATACTGTACAACTGCGCTATAAAAAAAAATCGCTTTTGCAGAGGTTTCTCAAAGGAGAACAATCTTCTGCATATGGAAATGTTGAAGGAGCTTATCGGACGTGACGGATCGCATCCATCAGTGATTATGTGGAGCCTAGCAAATGAGCCGAGAACCGACAAAAAAGAATCTAGAATGTACTTCAAGTATGTCAAACAGCTTAAAATCAATGCATCTGTTAAGAATGTCGAATTTTCTCCCGAACACGCAACTCTCTTTATGATGCTAAAATGAACCGGTGCTAAAATTGTTCAATGTGCACTCATTTGACATTACTCAATCCAATGTTATTCGGAAATTAACAACAAAATCACAGAAAATAATCGCTAGCAAGCATTCGTAGAAATTGCATCGAAGGTAAGTGGTTCTAATTCAACAGCTTTGAAACATTGAAAACAGGAAAAAGAGGGCTCAAAAAGAGGAAAAATTGACAAACGATTTCCGCATTCTCTTAGTTATGAACGCATACCTCCCGAATAACAGCTACAACGAACTTGTGTTAGCTTAACACTCGCGATAAGTGACAGCCACAGGTGCCATAGTGTTTTGCTGTAGTGGCCAGTAAGACGCCTATAGGGTCTCATTTTCTTCCCGGTGGTTTGTTTTGGGGTACAAAGGCTTTTCGTTATACTTTTTGTTAATAGTTGATAGCTTGCCTCCCTACGCTTTGCTATCTCATCGTGGCTGAGAGGTGCCACTGGGTTTCGGGCTGTGATGTACAGTCGGAAATCCATCCACCAGCAACGTCATCTAAGATGAGAAAGAGTCCCACGCTCCCATCCAGAAGTCCAGCCAGGAGTCAACTAATACCCGGAGTCACCGCTGTCATTTGGTTTGACATTTGGTGACAAATCTTCCTCTGATCAACAAAGGTGGCAACTGGCTGGTGGTGGCGGAATGAAGGAGGCTTCAGCTAGAATAATCTCCTGTCTCCAAGAAACCACAATGGCTAAACTAGCAAAATTCCCGTCTAAGTACCCTGCACACTATGCTCTCCCTTCTATGACGTCGAGCGCTGAAATAACTGGTGTGAGGAGATCAAATTTCGGGTTCAACAGGATGTCATTAGAAACGAAAAAAACGAGCACGCCCACGACACGCGAATTAGCCTGCTTCTTACTGTGCACCTATGACGCCAGAACATCTTCAAACGTAGACCTTTACCCTCTTCTTGAAGTTGCCGATTGCATCAAAATTAGTGTGATCGTCATACAAAAAACAAAGGCAGGAAGACCGACATGACAAAATGAGAATGGAAACCATCTTGTAGTACTCCTGTTCGTAGCACGTCTCTTTAATGAGAAATTATTTTTCAAGAAGGCAGAGAATCGCCGATGGACATTGGAGTCTCCTAACGGCACGGCTAATGCGGAGATCATATTCTCATGAACAAAAAAATAGTGCCACTTTGATACCTTAGAGGTTATTGGCTTCCGTAACCTGATCTCCGCCTTTTCCGTGAGAAGATTCGATTCATCTATAAGCTGGAGAAGAACTCCTATCATCGTCCAAGAAAACGAAACAGACTGTCTATGAGGAGGACATTCTCATTGAAATCTTTTTTCATGATTAGCAGATAAAGGTGACTCGGGAGAAAAGAAGAGAAGAAACGACCGAGGTCTACGAGCTACTTGTTAAGGGACTTAAAACTTGTGCGGAGCTCGCCTCAGTTACTCAAAAAACTGTTCAGACCGCAACTTCATTACCATTAAAGAGTTGAAATGAAAAAAACACTGAAGCTTGATTCTACTATAACACACTTAACAAGGCTGTTAATAAACGCTAGCTGTAGAAGACCTTCTATGAGAATTTACGTCGGTATAGACAGAAAAAGTTATTGGAGGTAACTCAAAAATGATCTAGTCTAAAGAAGTGCTGTCGGGATCTTTGGGACTGCAATGTTGCTCTACCCGTCCTGACGAACGAAAATGGGGCCATCACTACCTCACACCATGATATGGCATATGGAAATTTTTTGATGACCTAGAGGTGGTATACCAATCTTTTCAGCTTCTATCCTTTTAATCCTCGTCTCGGACCTCGAAATCAGCGTTGATGAAGGACCATGTGGGACTCAACCCTCCGATGAAAAACATGGAGACACAGCCTCAGGACCCGATAAAAACATCACCGATTTCTTAGAGCTAGTGGCTACAAACTACATGTAACTGTCGCAACCCAGATGAAATTTTATCTTTAGAAAGAGAAAATCCCAGGCCAGCGGAGGACGTCCCGCACAGTCATCCTACTCTAAAAGGATAACAGAAAAGATTTTCGAGCAACTATCCCACATGCCTATTGATTATGCTCTACAAGCTATTAGCAAAGATTGTTTTTATTTTTGCACAAATGGAAGATATTTGATGAAGCACAGCCAGTTGAGCAAACAGGATTTCGACAGAGATTCTGCTGCATGGACCACATAGGAACCCTATCATCGATTACAGAATTTTGTCGGGAGTACCATCTACCCCTTATCCTAACTCGACAAAAAGGATTTAACATCGTCTAAACGAATACAATCCTATAAGCGCTCGTAGACCAAGAGGTGGACTTGTCCTATACATGAAGACTAGCATGCTGCTTTCGAAACGGCATCACCAATACTTACTTGATACTTGAATTGCCCATCCTCACTGGTTGTGCGGGCGCCAACATAATCTCCATTTTTCGAAGATTTGCTGGTTAAGCCATTATGGTTCACTGGAGTCCCGAGGTCAGCCGGCCAAAGCATGCCCCAGGTCTTCACCACCACAGGAATTCGCAGCCCTTGTGGATCAGAGGGAGATTTGCCACCATGCGACTTTAATACCAGGACGGTGGTGGATTCTGGTATTGGTTTACTCTTAGCTAGGCTTACTGATGAAAACGCTAGACTCATTCTTAGCTTGGGAGACCCTGCCAGGGGATGAATCCCCTGCTCTACATCGCAGTCTGACACCCAGTAACACCTCTCAACCACGATGAGGCGGTAAACCGTTGGGAGGGCAGCACCAATATATAGCTTTTTAATCCACGCTTCATAAAAGCCATAGGAAAAGGGGTTCGACAAGACGATACAAGAAAATTGATTGCAAAGATCAACTCCTATGTGTGCCTTCGACGTCACCAAGCTCCGAAAGCTACATGAGTAGGAACTAAGCTGAAGAAGGAGGGCATCTTGGGCCGAATTCGGCCACTAAAAGAAACCACCGACTAATTAATGGACCCAGAACTCCGCACTCACCTTTTAGATTCAACAGTCCTCCTAACGCTATATATATA
>MQTX01000069.1:72401-82943 GCA_009735665.1 Angiostrongylus cantonensis
TGATACTTCAATCACGTCAACAACTATGCGTGTCAACCATAGTGCGCTTGAACCCTCTTCTTCTGAAATTTGAAATTTAACCGGCACTCACAGCATCTAGCGGGACTGCGCAATTCAGGAAGTATCCAACTAAGTAAGGAACTGATAGCTTATAGAACACAGATGTTGTATTGCACGTGAGTCAGGAAGAGTTCTTTCACCCATTTAGAAATATACAAAAAAAAAATCACGCATTTCAATACAACGCATATATTTACACTACACGTATATAAAACTATTACAGTTCTAGTTGCTATGGTGATTGATAGTTGTTGCACAGTGTGCGAGTATAAAAAACAGTGCTATAGAGATCCACAGTTACATCAGGTTGTTCAGAAATAAATGAGCGTTTAGAATATTTCTTGTCTTAATGTATTTTTGACCAAGAAAATATTCTTCGCAATATTATATACCACTGGAAAACTAATTTTATGCCTCTTTCAAATATGTTTTTAGGTTTTGTCGAAAAATAGAATTTTTCGCCAATTTTGAGCTTTGCAATTTCAGATGTCAAGTACGAATTTTTGTTAATTTTTTTTTTGATTTCAAACTCAGTCGTATTGCAGCGTAGACGGCTCGAAACAGTAATGAAGTTTGGGTGAAA
Source organism: Angiostrongylus cantonensis (assembly GCA_009735665.1). Classification (NCBI taxonomy): domain Eukaryota; kingdom Metazoa; phylum Nematoda; class Chromadorea; order Rhabditida; family Metastrongylidae; genus Angiostrongylus; species Angiostrongylus cantonensis. Next base: position 73,045 of record MQTX01000069.1, read on the forward strand.
GTAGTGTTGGTGAATCAACAGTGCGAACATGGTTCCAGAAATTCTGATATAATGGTTTCGAACTCGAAGAATAGGAAGGCCGCGGACGTCCCAATGAACTTGACGTCAACGAATTAAAGGCACTAATAGAACCAAACACGTGAACAGCTGTTCGAGAGCTTGAACAACCTTGGCGTAAGGACAGGAGAAATTTTCACCCAATTGAATCGCATCGGAAAGACAAAAAAAAACTAGATAGGTGCATGCCGCATGAATTAGACGATAATAAAAAAAAATCGCCGTTATGAAGTGTTGTGTGCTCTTATTCTGCAGAACAAAAATTACTCCTTTCTTGATCGAGTTGTGATGTGCGACGAGAACTGGACTCTGTACGACAACCGGCGACGCTCGGCTCAATAGTTGGTTTGAGATTAATTTCCACAGCATTTCCGAATGACAAAATTGCACCAAGAAAAGGTCATGGTGACTGTTTGGTGGTCTACAGGCGGGCCGATTCATCACAGCTTTTTCAATCTGAGAGAAACGATCACGGCAGAAAATGTTGCTAATAAATCGAGGAAATGCACCGTAAACTCCAGCAACAACGACCCGCATTGGTCAAAAGAGAAAGACCAGTCTACGACAACGCCCCGTCTCACGTTGCGGAACCAGCGCTGCAGAAGTTGAACGAGTTTGGCTACGAAACTTTGCCTCATTCGCCATATTCATCAGACCTCTCACCTACCGACCACCTCTTCGTCAAGCACCTTAAGAAACTCTTGCTCGAGAAATACTTCACCAACCACGATGACAGAAAAAAGATCCTTCAACGAATTCATCGCCTCCAGAACTCCAGAATTTCATGCAGCTGGAATAGGTAAAATATGTAGATTCAAATGATTTTTATTCTGCTCAATAAAGTTTCGTCAGGAGAAAGTTATGGCATTTTAAATAATATAGTTAAGAACACTCATTTATTCGTGAAAAACCTAATAAAACACTTGAAAATGCTGAGAGTAATATGTTTGTATGATAGACCATAGTATCATATAGTAAATAGCACCATAATTATCATTCACAGTCGTAAAACGATAGAGCAAAGTCCTTTGTATGCTCTATTAATGTTCAGAACACACGAAGTACTCTAGTCATCGATGAATTATTGTTCGACATCAAAAAACCAGTAAATCTGTAAGGACTGAAAATTAGGCGTCGTCCAGTCCGCAACAATCCCAGATTAGGCGTAGTCGCGGAAGTGTTAACTCATTCCTACGTATTTCAGAAATCTTGTCCACTACGCACATGATTTAGATAAAACTCGTCCGGTAACAGTCGTCTATGGACCAAGTAACTTTGAAAACGATCAAACGGTACGCGAATATAATTTTATCATCATTCTTCAAGCAAACACGGCCGGTTCATTGCAAAAAGGGAATCCGCTATCAAATGTTATTTTCTACATTATGTACATCTCAACTAAACCTTGGCGAAATCATTTCTTTAAAGAATTCAGGTGCAAAACAATATCGCGGTTCTTCCGACGAACTAAAAATGCGATGAAAAAACAAAACAATATTTCGTTTAACTCATAAATATTGGTTTTCAGAGGTATCTGTCTTTTTAGGCTGATCTACTCGATATAATTTGTGTGAATCGATATTACGGTTGGTATATCAACATGGGTGAACTCGACTGGATCAATCAAAGTGTCTATTGGGATATTTCGCAATGGTCGGAAAAGTACAAAAGACCAGTTCTAGTCACGGAGTATGGCGCCGAAAGTTTGCCAGGATTGAATCAGGTGAAAAAAGAATAGCATCACCTTTTTCCCTCATGAACCGTTAATGCAAGTTTTGCGTTACTCCTTCGGTGCTGAGCAAAGTTTAAGTTAATCGATGATGAGGTGAATTATGCTACAACCATTAAAGCATTAGTCTGTAAATGGCGATGTGATCACTGATGCAGCATATGAATCGATCTATGGAAATGTAGTTTTAAGTATTGTGATTTTGTGCCAATATCCTGTACTGACGAAGAAGTCGACGCCATTTTTCAACACTTGTGCTGTGATTTGACATCATTTTACGTCGACCGACCGGTAAGTCAACACATGTTGAACCCCAAGGTTATACGTATAATACTACACATGTAGGTAAGCCTGGCTGAATTTTTCCAGTAAATTCATCATCCTGCGGAATATTTGTTGTTTTATGTAATGTTAAACCTCCTAACGGCTTACCGCCTCATCGTGGCTGGGAAGTGTTCCTAGATGTCGGGCTGCGATGTACAGCGGGGGGGAGTCATCTCACCGGCAAGGTCCTTCAAGCTGAGAACGAGTCCGGCGTTTCCATCAGGAAGCCCAGCTAAAAGTATACCGCTACCAGGATCCACCACCGTTCTGATATGAAACTAGTAGCATGGTGGCAAATCTTCCTCTAATCCACAACGGTAGAGACTACCTGTGATGGTGACGACCTGGGGCCGAATTTGGGCAGGCCGACCTCGGAACTGCAGGGAAGCACAATGACTAAGCCAGCAAATCTGCGAAAATTGGAGAATATGCTAGAAACCCGCACAACCACTGAGGACGGGTCATCCAAGCATCCAAATAAGTAGTATTAATCCATCTGATCCAATACAATTCTTAATCTTTTGGTGTCGGTATATGTCATATACGACGCATGCGTTTTGGATCAGACTGGCCAAGGTTCATCATATATAATCTGCTCTCGTTTCGGTGGTTCATTCTGCCGCATATAGGTTTTTTTGTTGCACTTTTTAATCATTCGGTAATTTATCCATTCACATTTTACGGCGAGCGTCGTTCAGGTTTAGCTCTAATCTGCACTCGAAAATATGCAGAAATCATTTTTCGCATCAGTTCATACACTTATCATGCACTGTATATAAGAACTCTATTCCGCATCACCTTGTGAAACTTTAACAACTTTCAGCAAAAGGGTTTGATGATGCACGGTATTTTTTTTACCATATTAAAAAGAATAAATAAAAATGATTTTATCATTCATATTTTTACCATATTCGTATACACTCCCTAAAGTCACGAAAAATTACAAGAAAATGCTGGGTATTGCGATATGGAAACTACAGTGAACAGCAATATATAGCAGAGAAACAACTTCTAGAGCCAAAACTACAACAAAAAGTCCCATCGACTTGCTGATAGCCATTTTGGTCAAGGTACGTCGCATATGACTCAACGTGAGGGAAGCTGAAAATTAGGTATTGTTACCAATTTGTCTATAGGTATTATATCTCAAAGTTATTTCTTTCCATCACCTGTATCACCTGTAGTCCAGTTGATCGTTTTTCCTTGTCGCGTGCAAGAGTAACCCAGTGGGTTTTGCTCGCTCTAGGGACTCGTCAGCCATCATATCTTTAGGCTTTTCGTGAAGAACTCAGACCATCGAGTCGGTGGTCCTCCTGCAGTGCCCTTAACCTCCCGAGGAGAGGAATCCAGTCACTATCGGTTCTTGTCTATCGGTTGTCGTTCCTACGCATTACGTGTCCGGCACACCCTATCTTCGACCGTCTGGCGCACAGAACGGCATCTTCGATTTTTTTATCGTTGACGCACGTCGAAGCTTCGAATCCCTTCCCTTGCTTGTGTGAAACGGGATATTCCTAGCATCGTCCTTTCGACTGCGCGTTCGATAACGCTGAGCGATCTTTCATCCTGCTTACGCAGCGACCAGGTTTCTGATGCATACATTAGGCAGGAAGTACCGTTGAGCCGAAAAGGTGGGCACGAAGCTGAGTGTTCTTTGTTCTTTTCACTAGATCTTCGATGCTCTTAAAAGCTCCCTCAAGCCTCTCGTTTCTTCCTGCCCAACTCTGGAGCTAAGTCGTTCGTCATGTTGGTTTTCCGACCTAGATAGACATAAATTCAGCATTCGGAGATATTCGTTCCGGTAAGCGTAAATGGGGCATACAAAACCAATCCGTTCCTCATAAACATCGCTTTTGTGCGATTTAGTCGAAGACCAATCTTTCAACAGGCTCTATCAAAGTCAGCAAGCATACATTCCGCTAGGCTAATGTTGGAACTATGAGGACATTGTCATCAGCAAAGCGAAGATGGTGTAATTCCCGATCATCGATTTCGACTCCCACATTATCCAATTCCAATGTTCGCATGACGTTCTGGAGAGTGACGGTAAATAGTTTTGACGAGATTGTATCGCCTTGTCTAACTCCTCTTTTGACATCAACGTTGATATCGTTGTAGAATGGTGATATCTTGGTTGTGAAATTTTTGTACAGCTCACGTAGAAACTTTGTGTACTCAGTAGGGACTCTTTGACTATCAAGGGATTCCATGACTGCTTCTATCGCAGTTGAATCAAAGGTCTTCTTTAAATCGATGAAAGTGAGACAGCGCGGGCTTTTGTACTCTCGCGACACTTCAATGTGCCTTGTTATCGTGTGGTGTGGTCCATCGTACTAAATCCTTTTCAAAAGTCTGCTTGCTTGTATGGCTGTTCTTCGTCCAGTGTTGTGTCAATCCTGTTCAAGATGACTCGAGTGAAAAGTTTGTTGACGACAAGCAAACAGATTAGGCGATAGTAGCCTATATCGTGTAGGTCACCCTTCTTGAACAACAACACGGTCTTGCTCGTCTTCCACTCAGTAGGGACCTTGCACTCAGACAAGTAACGTGTGAAGAGCCGAGCCAGTGTCTTTACCAGTACAAGCGAAAGCTTCTTCAGGTGTTCAGATCTTATTCACTCCGGACCTGGTGCTGTTCGATTTTTTATCGACGAAATGGCTTGTCACATTTGGGGTGAACCGGTAGCACAACATAACCATCCTGCTTTATTTCATATGACGGGAGATGGACGTGGCTATCGAAGAGGTCTGTGTAGAATTCATGGATGATTTTCTCCATTGCCTTTCTGGACGCTGTGACTGTTCCGTCTGGGTGTTGGAGTGCAATAATCTTGCTCTTGTAATTGGCGAAGCTTCAGCGAACTTTGCGAATGCTTTCCCCAGCCTCTGCAGCATTGACCATTAGTGCTGCTCTTCTCTCTTTAAGATCTTCTTTTATCGCCTGTCTGCATTGTTTTGCAAGTTCGGACATTAGTCCGCGGTTTCCTGCAGCTAGTGCGATTCCACACTGGCGTATCAGCTTCAGCGTTTCTGGAGACAGACGTCCCTTTTTGACTTTCGAGTTCTCAGCTTTCATAACGTTATTGTGCAGATTTTGAATGAGCCTATCGTATTCTTCTCGATGTTACCGACAACGGCATGCCTGTTCCCAAAAACCGACTAATTAATTGAATATGTCTCAGACTTGGGTTTTTGAATTTAGCGGCTTCTTCTCCTTTCCGTTGGAAATCCCATGTAGAATTTTGGGACAACAGCGACATCGGTTAGGCAAAACCTTCTGTTTACTATGATGTGGTCTATTTCGTTATGGTACTCTCCGTTGGGAGACTCCCACGTCCAGCGTTGAGGGTGAGGCTTTTGGAATTGCGAGTTACCATGGATGATCTTGGTCGCTATGATAAACTCAGAAAGCCGCTCACCATTTTCGTTTCATTCCAATCCATGGGTCCCAACGTAACGTTCTTCAGACGTTCTTCTTGGCTCAATCTTGGCGTTGAAATCTCCAATGATGACTTTGAAGAATGTATGGTCTTCTCTGTAGAACCTCTCCAAGTCCATGTAGAACGCTTCGACTTCTTCTTCGTCATAGTTTGATGTCGGGGCGTAAACGACGAAGCTTGTCAAAGCCAGTGTTGATCCACATCTTTTTAATCGTAAACGTCCGATTCGGGTTGAAGATTGTTCGAAGGAATCGATGTTCATGAACAAATTCGTGTTGACGAGAACGTCGACGCCGCCGACTCCTCTACTGTCGCTTGTTCCGAGGAACAGTTCTCCTCCGGTGTCATAGACGGCGTTGAATGGATGGCGTCGTCTCGTCTCAGCCAGGCCGATGACGTCGTACCTTATCCTTCTTGCTTGCATGGGCAAGTCCTCTATCGAGGGCTCGGATGCAAGTGTAGTGCACTGTAGATACAGATCGTCGCCATAGTTCTTCGTGATCCAGGTAGCTTCTGAGATTTCAGCAGCCTCTCCGTACTCGTTCTACCCAACGCTGCGAAATTGGTGGCTCATTCGGGGTTGGGGAAATGAGGCTCGTTTTTTTTTTACTGTGTTTAGCATTTTGATACCCACGCATGACTTGCTGGACTCTGAACTTGGAGGCTAGGTATACTCACGGGTAGCTTTCCAGGCTCTCCCAGAATGGACATGGAGATTATTTGTTAGAAGCGACTCCTAACCGCCTCCCATGTACTTCACTGTCACTCGATTGCAGGCTTTTGGCCGAATTGACTCGTAGATTACAATCTGCATAAGCGAAAACGCATTCACACAGGCGTGCATGAATACGCCTCGTAAATAGAGAAAGTAAGTGCGAAATCGGTGCAACAGAAACAGGGAGTCCATCTCTCCTGGATCCACCTGCGTCTCAGTGAAGCAAAGGTTGTTTTTGGTCCGCGATTAACCTCCTATCCGCCACTTGGAGACGAGCCACGTAGCCGCGCGACTAACCGGCTATCGGGATCCCTAAATAAATATCCCTAAATATGAGGAAGATCCGTAGATTTCTTTCCATAAGTAATCTAATCCTTCAATGATTTATTGCTTTATGATGCCGAACACTTGATTGCGAACTGGCAGATATCACCACTTAGGTGTCGGTGACTGTCTGTAGTGACAAATTGGAAAGTTTTAGTAGCGTATGCACCTCAGAGTTTCGAAGAGAGGAAAACTTTCCAGTGAGAAAAAGAACTCTAGTGGATGTTAAACTGAAGGTAGCACATGTTTTTAAATTATTGAGCTTACGCTTTGTATTCTTATATTATTTTACTACGGAGGTTAGATGACGGTCGGTTTCAAAATTGTTTTGAAGCTATTACAGATTCGCCCTCTACCCCTACCAGGGTCGTCACCCTCTAAGTGGTAAGCGATGTGCTAATGAACTAAATCAAACTGTTGTAGGAACCATCAGTGAGTTTCTCTGAACAATATCAAAATGAACTCATTATTCGGACACATCAGGCATTCGACGCCCTTAGAAACTCTCATATACTCGCCGGCGAGATGATTTGGAATTTCGCGGATTTCATGACTGGAATGAGTGAGTGCACTATACGATTTTTTAATTTGAATTTATACACTAACTTCCCAACCAAATATAAGTAATGTACGCGGTTCAATGTTGTGATAATACAGTTATAAGTTATTCAGTGCCTCCACATCAATGGAAGCTGGTTTAACCGTGACAATCACCCTGTTCACAATCACCATGCCAATCGGTTTAATGATTCATCATCTAAACGGAGGATCCTTACGTTTATCAGCATTCATATCACATTACCGCTAGGATATTTGCGGCCATATGAGCCATATTTGACTCACCTCCGTCCCGGCTGTTCCTCCTTTCCTTTTTGTAGAGGTTTTCCATGACACCTTTTGTATGATATCAATGGTTCGCTCACGGCATATAATGTATCCGGCTTGATCGATCAGCGCCATCAGCAATCACCCGTCAACGGGATTGATCTAGGGGGCCCAAGTCGACAACGAAACTAGTTAAGCTGAGACTGAAGTTGAAATCACAATCTTAACCTTTTTATTTACTGCCTACTATAATTTTTATTGACAGGGTATTATGTGAAATACAACTAAGATGATGCTGAGATATTTGCAAAACTCCGGACCGCAGGTGTCTGCGGTGGGGAACGAACGTGCTATTGTCCTTTCCGCGGAATAACGCGTTCACCACCACACCATCCGGGTCCTTCGTTCTTCCTGTCTCTCAGCTAGTCCTATCTATCAGTGCCATCAACCACCCAGTATTCGGTTTGTTCTGAGAGAAGCTACTTTCCCAGAGATTACAACTTAGGAAAATAAAATGGTTCCTTTTCAAATCTAGAATCCACACAAGCAATGTTGAATGAAATTCGTAAGTCACGAAATACTCAAACACACACACTATATAAAAGTGGAAAATTCGACAATGGAAATCGGATAACAATATCGTGATCGGACCCATAAATTACGACCTAGACAACTTTAAACTTCCTGACTTCCCATATTAGGAAAATACTCAATATTCGACTATTTAGGCAAATTCATTTGAACACGAATTATATGGTTACACTGAAAACGATACAATTTACCGAATTTTTTTTAGCAACAAGTCGAGCCGTAGGGAATCACAAAGGTATCTTCACAAGGACTCGACAAGCAAAAATGGCTGCGTATACGCTCAGAGACCGCTACTTGACGCTCCTTAATCAGACAAATCTGGAGCTTTGGGAATAAGACTATCGCGTTGTTGTCTATAAGTACGCCTTGGGCGTAGGAATATGAAAGCATCTGTAATATATGTTATGCATATGTTCCATTATGTCGCTGAAAATAAAATGAAAGAAACGGAACTATGAGGCTAAAACTAACGAGAAATCTTAGGGGATAATAGGTAACGTAAATGCTGATGATTGGCCTCACTAATGTGTTTCTTTCGCCACAATTCAATTCTTTATTTCTTCGCTCAAACTTTCCATCAAGAACAAATGAAAATGAACAAGAAAGTGAGAGATTACTACGTAGTAATAGAAAAACAAAAGCTCTTCCAAAAGCAGTAAACAAAGGACGATGTTTATTTATAGTTGCTCTTTGAAATCCACAGCAAGAACATCGAAACTCCACGAGATCACTAAAAAAGGTTAGGCGATGCTTCAAATAGACCGTCTGTTACAAAGCGTTATTATTGCGACTTCTTTTTATTATGAGCGAATTCGAAGGCTTTCCTAATTTTCCATCGAAATGAATCGCCTATAATGACAACAATTATCATATCTAAATTATTGCTATTATTACAACTGAAACAACAATTTTCCCACATATGTGACGAAAACTAAAACGAGGGAGCGTGTGGCGCAGTGATTAGAGGCGCCACTGCCACACGCACGTGGAATCGATCCCCGTGCCCATGGCCCACCAAGCCTTCCATCCCTCCGGGGTCGGCAAATTGGTACCAGATTTGTCTGGGAGGATAGCAGCACTGGCTCGATACATCGGTAGGCCACCTTGACTCATTGTAAAGTCCAGATATGCATTCAATCACCTCCAACGATACTTAATGAAGTCGAGTGCATGGCGCATCCCTCAGGGATTGATCAACGCCGAGAGCTTTATCTTTTTAGCTTCATGTGACAAATACGATGTTGTTTTCTATGTACTATTAATTTTCATGAACCAATAGTTTGGCAATATGAGAAATCGAGGTATTGTCTGATGACTCTTTTCCCTCTCTAACTGTCTTCTTATTGCTACTGATTTTTCTAAAAATTTTTAACAGTGCAGAATCATCGCTAATTCCGTGGACTTCATGTTCGTGTGTAGAATATGGATCTCGCCCACTAACAATTCCCAAGTCGGTAGGTCACGGTTTTATGTGGCGTCCATACCAAGCCCTCAGTCCGAAGTTTAGTAAGTCTCCTGTGGGTATCTTTCACCAAAATCGGTAGCTTTAATATCAAGGACTTCATGAGAGAAATAGAATGAGATAACATGGGAGTAGATTCTAGTGGTCAACATTAGACTATTTTCACCTTAGTAAAGATGTCGTTTTGATAATGCCAAGCATTTGCCAGTCTCAAAGAATATCATATTTGTAGAGCGCTTATGAAAAAAAAAATCGCTTTCAACTAAATTACCTGAAAACGGTGTTCGTGAGAAACGTAGTCGTTCTTAACTAACTACTGACGTCCAACGGGATTAACCTCTCCGTAAAGTCTGCTCATAAGGGAAAACACTGCCTAGGGTAGCTTAGGACCGCCAAATGAGCACAGCTAGCCTTGAGTCCTACCTACCCCCCC
>MQTX01000069.1:83028-213704 GCA_009735665.1 Angiostrongylus cantonensis
AACCATATCTACACGTAGCTCTCTCAAAAACTTGGACACAACACAAAGTAAACCAGAAGAGCACTGATTTATTGAATCGAACTATCAAAAGGGTGATGCTAAGAAGGGATATCCCACATCGCTCAACCAAGAGTGGAAATTCAAAGTTACGACCTATGTCGCCCATCATCCTTCAAAGACGCGGATCTATGCGCTAACATGTTGAACGTATGGTGCACCTTAATAGATGCCGGTCGGTCAAGTCAGGAAGCGAAGCGCACAGCATATTGGTCACAGGCCCGGAAGACTCCCTCAAAAAGGTTCTAGAAGAAAGTATTACCATTCTGTAGCCTATCAACCGAATTAAATCCACTGGCCTACTTTCCAAGCAGAAGAAAAAATGGAGTTGATGAAACCAGCTTGCAACCCTCAACGAATAGTATCAATACATATACTTTTTTAAAAAAAAAGTGTAGAAAAACGAGAACATTATGACAGCTAGTGATAAGATCATCAATATTGCAAGTAGTTAAACTCAACGAATGCAGGGCATAAAATACACTCCAATTTTGCTAAGTTTAGATAACAGTTACCTGAACTTGTATAGAAAACTCAGCTCCAGCTTCTACATCCGCTATACGCGCAGCATTATTTGGCGCTCGAACAAACCCACTCTCAACTCCATTCGTTAAAACCTTGTAACCTAGAAGGAGAAAGAAGTCATACATTTACGACACCACCAAAGACAAAAACCAAAGGTGTATTTCAAAGTTATTCACCTTCAACTACTGGCATATCCCAAATTATTTCATAGCAACCTTCGCCCAGTTTTCGAGAAACTCGAAGATTGCATGGGTCTGGATTCTGCGACTTTACTATAGATTGCAGTTGTGTTCGCAAAGAACTCACTTCTTCCTGCAAGCCGAAACGTTAACTTGGGTACAGTGAAAAATAGAAATATGATAGGCATGTCAAACTGTGAATTTTTCTGTCCTCTCCACAAGGAATTTGCTTAATTCATCATTTATTCGCGTAAGGTTTTCATTTTCATCACTTATTGTTTTAACCCTGTCTTCCAGAAATTCTATTCGACGGATGACATCGTCCTGAAAAACCATTCTCAATAGTAGTATGTGAAGACCATGAACCTTTTCTTTTAAAAAATTGCAAGTGAATCATAATACCTCCTCATAATGTAGCCTTCTACTGCTTCTTATTGATCCCATATCCATCGATATGTCCGTCACCACAGCTACAGAATTTGAGTGGTTTGATTTCTGCCTCTCATGTCTCGTTGTGCTACGCTGTAAGTTATTTTTAAACACCGATACTAGAAAGACAACGTAAATTTTAAAAAAAACCTCCGAAGATTGAAGAAAACGGTTAGTTCAACTTTGAGCCCATGCAAATATCTATCCCATAGGATGGCTAAATGATTCACCTCATCCGATTTTGATTTCGTAGATAAAAACCTAGGAGTATCAGTGCCCACAGAATGGAGTGACGCAGAGGGTGTAGCATTCCGCTTATTATTTGGCTGAGTCTGAAACAGCTAACAGCTAAATTAAGCATTAAACAATAAGGGTTATCTCACCCGCCCAGTTTCGCCCTTCAGTTCCGAATCCTGCTCCCGTTGCAGTATTCGTTCTCGCAAGTGCGACCTTCTAGAACGGTCAGCGCAAATTGCTTCAGTGGATGCCACATTTCGGTTACTAAAATGTACAATACAGGATGTTCGCTTTCAACACCCCCCCCCCCTTTGAAAAGTAAACTGAGCAGAAATCAAGAAAAAAATAGTATAAACGTACTCTTCCCGACTATTTTTCACTGCGGGTACGAGCGTCACTGTTGAGGATGATTCTATCGACTCCAGAGTTGAACTTCTTGAAGGTGGTTCAAACTGTAAAATTGTTGTTGATCTTGCACACAATTCCTCAGCTGGAGTAGAAGACTGCTGCATTTTCGCCGAGAATAAGTGTCGAGGCACTAAAATTACGTCGTGGCTTTCACTAAAAATAAAATTCCAAAAAACAAAAAGCGCATTAATATTAGCATCTAACATTCATTTTCGAAGATTTTACACACTTATTTAGATAGAATCTCAAACCCATACTAAAACACCTGCAATTACTTTCATCAGTGCTTGAATTTGGTAGGCGATTCTCTTTCCCCTCAATAACATGGGCGGCCCAAGCTCCGTAAGGGGAATGAACACTCAGCGACAAGGAAGAGTCTTCTTCGATGCTGCTGCTACTCAATATCTCTCGTCGCTTTTCCATAACCTGAAACCAAACGGTAGTGTGAAGTAGTAAAATGTAGTGAATCAAAATCAAAACAACGAGCAAAAAAGAAAAAGAAAAGAAAATGGGAACATTACAGAAGATAATTACCTTCACTATTGATTGGTCTAAAGAGGAAACACGCTTCCCATCGATGTCAAAAGGACAGTACCTTTCCAAGTAGTTTACAAGCGATCCATGTGCACCAGTGCCTGGTTTGAACGTTCTTCCCTTTCCTTGACTATACAACCACTCACCTAAATACAGTTTATACAACATTTTACATGGGTTTAAAGAACTATTTTTAAAAAAACAGAATAAACCTTTTAATTGGTCTTCTTCCGAAACTAAGAACCCGTCAATATCCTGTACTGATGGCAAAACCGATAAAATATAAATGCGGTAATCGAAAGTCGGACTTGATATGCAAGGGTTATTCGCTGAAATTCATTTCAGTAAAGTAGTACAAGCTAAGTAGATCTCTTCACCATACCTAATGCAATCGACTCCAACTTCGCCAAGGGTAGCAAGTACAAAAATTCGGTGAGATCTTCAATGGTATTGGAAGAAGCATCAAGGAACGTAAGGCACTGTGGAAAAACGGCAGTCTAAATCATAGACAACAGGGAGATTTTTAAAAACGCCTAAAGGGCCTCATAAATACCTTAAATAAAAGGATACGTTTGAACGGAAGGATGGATTCTAACGCACACGGTGTGGGAAGGACCAGACGATATGCATCAACCTCGATGCGTGTCCTTTCGAAAGTTAGTTTTACCATAGATATTTATTCTGGTACATTTCGTTCTGGGTCGATAGCTTTTTATAAAGACGTATAGAGAATGTCCATTGGAAAAAAATTTGCGAGCTCTTTTGTAATGCCCCACACGATTTTGGGGTTTACTGCACAGATAAGAGAATACTGCTGGCGAGGGAATTACTGGATATTTTTGGGTAAATTGAGCTTAGACATTTACTACCTCCCTGCCATAATGACGCAGCTAGCCATTGAGCATAAATGGTTCAAGCTGACTTGTCTATTCAGCGTCGATAAAACTTCTGATTGCAGCGGAGGTAAACGCTACAAAGTTGTGATTATCAATTCGTCTCCAGAAAGTGTGCTTATGAGAAGCCTCCATGTTCTTAACATTTGTTCTATAGTCTAGGTTATCAACGTTGAACGATTTCGTGGGATTTTGATACAGTGTTCTGACTAATACGGGCAGGAGATATCGACGAAAACGAAATTTGTCCCTGAGTTTTACTTTCGTACTAAACAGTTAACGCATCCCATTCAATCCGACTTTTTTTAACCACACTTTTACTTAATTACTACATGTGACATGCATTCGCATACTGTGAGGACCACTGCATCTCTTTCATTCTGTCCATTGTCTCAGATCAAAAATCGACGAATTTGCTCCGATTTTTAGTGTAAGCTGGGCTGCTTGAACCTCTCGTCCTTTCCGCCTTTTTTGGCCTACGGTAGCTTTGTTCCACATAAGTCTCGTAGCGATTTTCAGACCAAGAGAGACGGGAGTCTTTTGTTGATCGGCGAAATATTCGGTATCAACGACCTCGTGTATTAACTTTAATTAGCTACCTTTTTAAATAATGGCAGGGTATGTTGTGAAATACAACCACAACGATACTGACATCTGAGCACAACTTCAGCTGGACCTCAGTTGAGGCTCGAACCCATGAATACCCTTTCCGAAGACTCACCTGCTATCCACCACACTAACCGAGACCTTTATCATTCTCTCAGCAACCTTTTTTGTTCTTTTTGGAGCCGACCTGTGCCTCCGAGATCATTCTGGCTGATGGGTGACTGCTGATAGTACCGATAGAGTTAAAAAAAACTGGCTGAGAGGCAAATGGAGGGCATCGTTAGTGTGGTGGATAACACGTGATTATCGGGTAAGGGAAATCGCGGGTTGGAAACTCAACTAAAGTTCGGAGTTTTGTCCATGTCTCAGCATCCATGTGATTATGTGCATGCCAGAGTACCTGTAACCTTTGCTCTACACGCGCCCATTCTAGCCAAATTACACCCACTATTAATACTACATCTTACTGCAAAAGCTTGACAAATTACAGTATCTGTACAACGCGTTGTAACCACGCACTGCATTGAAGTTACCAAAAAAGGTCTGGAGTATTTATTTATAAATCCCCTTCCAAAAGTATTAGTGAAAGTTATAAATTTGAGAAGAAATCTTAACACTAGGCTATTAATCCGGCGCAAATATAGTTGATTGGGCTAACAAATAAATGCCCATACTAAAGAGTAGAGAATAGATAAAACCAACCTTAAACGATGAGATACGATTAGAAGAGACATCCAAATGGTTTAAAAATGACAGCTTTTGGAGATCTGGTAAGGATGTTATTGCGTTAGAGCTAAGATCGAGACGTTGAAGATGAGCGTTATCCAAACCACTTGGAATAGTCTGAAATATGCCAAGATTAGAATAGAAGTCATTTTTTCAAAAAAAAATTTAGCTTCACCTTGATGTCGTTGCATGAAACATCTAACGTTTCAAGATTTACGAAGGATCGTAGACAGTCGATGTTCGTTATTCCATTATTAGAAAGAAGCAGAACCCTCAACTGTGTTGCAAACGGTACGAACCAAGTCAGCTTGCTTAACTGGTTATCTGTCGCATCCACCTAGGAAAAATCGTAGAAACGCGAAGACACGGATTAACAATATACGTCAAGGCTGCTCGGTCTGACTAACTTGAACGCATTGCTTGAACATATCAAATCCCACCACATTGGTAAACATGTTTCCGCTAATGATTAAGTTTCTCACATTGGCTAAAAAGCAGAATTTAAGCTAAAAGCACATCCAGAAAACAAGAGTGTTATCGTCACATGCCATATTCCTTTCGAAACCTCCGGTTAATTTTGTTCAAACCACGACGTGACAGGTCAAGCACACCATTCTTGCACATCGGAAAAACGTTGCTTTCACACCTGCAGCAGAGTGCGCGCGATAAATTAATGTTTCGATACAATGAAGAAAGAAACCCACTTCGAATCATCTGTTATTGACCGAACCGGAAACCTGTCGGGTTCCGACTGCCCAGAATTGTCCACTAACTTGTTGGATGTCTCGCTAAACGGTAAGACCAGCAGCACAGACTAACTTAGATAACACTCAACAACAACTACACTAGAAGAACAGAATCTCATTCTCACTGACTGCCGTCGACATCAATGCGACAAGTCTTGCCGTCAGCTTGGTGTGCTGATAGAACAGACGTATCCTCTGCTTCGGGCTGCACCGGAAACAATGCATTATTCAGTCTTCTGCCCCATTAATCCCAAAAACTCTATCGCTAGTAAGGCAACACAGCGCAACGAAAACTCCCTCGGTTTTTAAAAACGCGACTACGAACACTGCTGTATACAATGCCGAACAGAAGTCAACGGAAAGCACAGAAACAGAAACTGCTAGCCTACTTACGTACAAATGAGCCCAATAGTATAAGTAAAGATTTTGACCACGGTTTTTCTTTAAAGCGCTGTCCGAAAGAAGCACTTGGTGCGGTACCATTTGTTTACATCTTAAGCCTGAATCCACATTACATTTGTAGTTATTGGGAAGTACACGTCTTCCACACAGCCAAAACGCATTCACCTCATACACTGAAAACCATCCATACAAATATGAAACCTTTCGAGAATTTCATGTCTATAATTGCTATAACCCTCAAGTAACCGGAAAAGTTGGCTTCTGAAGGTGAAGAAGTTAGAAATTCGAACGGAAACTGACATCTTTACGGTCTTCGTTTTGTGTTGAGTGGTGTTCACGGTTTTCGTCTTCTCCATCCATAGCGACCGACTGGAAAACCTAAGAACTCTTCGTAAAACCCACGCTGCTACACAGGACCAACGAAATGCACAGCTGGAAAGAGCAGACCAGACCTGATACCGGAATCGAATCCCACTGACGAGTCGGTTCTGAAACTGGAAAACTACTCGAATCACGCGAAACTGCGGACATTCTGATGCCACCAGATGGACATCCTTGCTCTGCCGTCAGTACTCTAGTTGTTGAATTAGAAGATCAGTCGTCTCATCGTCCCATTTACAGGTTTACATTCACCGAATTGCATGAAGTTAGCATGGGAGGCAAATTAGTGGATAAATGGAAAACTACTGTATGCTTAAGTTTGTTGAAAACATGCTGCTGTCCCCTTATAGGTCGTGTCATGTACCATGGTGTTTTACCAACCTCCACTACGCACTCATCGACGTCTGCGAACGACCGAAATCCCATGAAGAAATCGAAACAGAGTGACATTCTATGCGCTACTGTTGATATCCCGAAAATTCATTCCAGGTATTTTTTTTTCATTCTTTCCATTGTTCCTCTACATTGTTACGAACTGATGTTATTTGCTCAATGTCTCTGATGCATAACCGCCCCATAGTTACAAATTCATATTTATTTGCAAAGGTACACGTTAGCCATACGCTGAACACCGCTCTCATCACTCTTGACAGCGATGTCGCGAGTGGCGAGATCTTCGGCGAAACCCTGTCCCGGAATAATAGCGACATCAGTGAAGATTTGAAGGAAAACTTTCAGAACATTTCAGTACTTTTGAAATTATTGTTGCGCTCTGTGGTTGCCCACCATGATTGCGAGTGCTGCGTGATGGAATGTCCGGAGGTGAACAAACGGTTATCATTGGACAGTAAGCATCGACAACAACCGAAGAAGGAGCACTCCAGAGTGAGTTTACTTCATTCGAGCAGTGCTCCGTTGGATTGAACTCAATGCCATCACGAAGACCCACATCGGAAGGAGGAACAACTGTGAACCCGACACGTCACTTACTCGAATAGAGTTTTTTTCATCAAACTCGTGTTACCCTATCAATGGAAAGATACTTCCGACACGTGGTATTAATGGTAGGTGTGCCTCGCCTCTTAAATCAGGAAGTTGCTCAAGGAGAAAAAATTTGAGGCCTCATTCGAAAGCAATAGCCCACATACGGACTGGTCGTTAGTGAAGTAGGATCTCTCTAGATGCGAACAGTTCATAAAACGAGCTGAAAGCTATGTTCTACTGTACTGCACAGGATTTGTGTACGTCAGCCAGATAAATATACACTCATTGCTTAAGTATTATTGCTCAGGATCACCAGTTTAATGATGTACGACGAGTATCAAGTTCAGTCCATACGTTCGCGCAGAGGTTTTGAAGTGAATTGATCCCAGTACATTGTTTTTAGTGGTTTCTTTATTTTCTTGTCCTTTCGTAAGTCTTATTTTGCAACTAATGGTTTACGGTGTAGATAGTCTATTGTTAAGAAAAAAAAAGTTTAATTGGTTGTTCGGTCTCACTCAGGCTTCTGGCTCGTTCTCAAACTATGCAAGCATAGTCTTCAGTCGCAAGGAAACTTTATCTACACCTTGAAGCACCTACTCGTGTATAAATTTTCTCTTTGGTATTGCTTTTTGATATAATAGAGGTTTTTTGTAGGTCTAGAAATCGTAGCTATCACTGCTGAAAGTTCAAAATGGATTGAGTATTGAAATATAGTTCTACGCTAACGTAGTGTATGCTGTTTTATAGCCAAATTGATGACCTCAACAGTACTAGGCTTGGCGAAGGCACTTATGGTCACGTCATAAAATGTCGATTTCGTCAAACACCGGATTCGATGTGGGAGTAAGTCGCTTAAAAAACGGTTTCTGTACTAACTTTCCTTTTAAACCAGTGCAAAATACAACCACAATGATACTGAGATATGAGTAAAACTCGGAACTTCAGCTGGGTTTTGAACACGCAATTACCTTTTCCGGGAATTCTTACGCTATCCACCGCACTAAAACCAAGGCCTTTTGTTTAGCGTCCACATTGCTTCACATAAATGAAAGAATGACAAAGCAAGGACCTCGGTTGGTTTTATGAATAGCAGATGAGGCCCCGAAAAAGGTAATTGCGGGTTCGAAGCTCACCTGAGATCTCGAGTTCTGCTCATATCTCAGCGTCATTGTGATATATTATATGTAATAATCTAACATAAACAGGAACAAGAGGAAAGAAAAGTTTCAACTCCAGAATATTTTTATACAATCGAAATGAACCGTTACAGAAATATTGCTATCAAATATGCCACTGATCCTTCACACAGGGAGAGTTTGATAAGGGAAGCAAAAATTATCCTAACTCATATTCGGCACCCGAATTGTATTCGGATTTTTGGATTTTATGACTGCCCGAAGAATGGCATGGGTGTGGCGATGGAACTAATGGACTGCAGCCTTGCTTATTGTAGGTAACTGTGTGTCTTAGTTTAACTTAGTCATGCTTACAATAATTGTTGATCCTAGTTTAGTGCTGACAAAGAGGACCATTGAGTACAAAATTGATCATGCTATTTCATGGTTGTACCAATTGTCGGATGCCATGAACTACTTCCACAACGGAAACCATGTCCATAGAGATTTAAAATTGCAGAAGTGAAGTCTTCTTTTTTTAACAATTTTCTTTTTGTTTCAAAGAATCGCTATGATATTCAACTAGACGATGTGACCAATGGGTGAATCCTACGTATTCCTTGTTTCAGTCTTCTGTTGTGTAATCGCTACCATACTCTTAAAGTTTGTGACTACGGCACGTTTACGACCTTACACGAATCGATGACGTTGAATCGAGGCACACCAATAACGATGGCACCTGAAATCATTAGAGGGTCAAAGCAGTACACCACGAAAAGCGACATCTACAGCTTTGGTATCATTATGTGGCAAATAATCGCACGACGGTGAGTAAATTGCTAAGTTCCTCATTTTCTCCTTTCATATCACTTCTCTTCCTAACGGTTTACCGCTTCCTCGTGGTTATGAAATGTTCCTGGGTGTCGGACTGCAATGTGCAGCGCGGAGAATTATCCCACTGACAGGATCTCCAGAGATGAGGAATCCAGCGTTTCCATCAGCTAGCTCAGCTAAGGGTAAACTCATACCAGGATCCACCACTGTCCTCGTATCAAATTAGTCGCACAGTGGCAAATCTCCCTCTGACCCACAAGGGCGGTGACTGGTTGCAGTGGTAACCGACCTGGGGCTTGTCTCGGTCAGGCTGACCTTGGGATTGCAGGGAAACTCAGTGGCTAGACCAACAAAACTCCGAAACATTGGAAATTATGCTGAGGTCCGACAACTACTGAAGACGAGCCGTCCAAGTAAGTATCCAAGTATATCATTCCATTGTTTAATCACTCATGTGATCAGTTGTGGGGAAAAACAAGAGCAGTGTAGGAATGTATCAGAACTCCTGCTTTAAATAATTCGTTTTTGTAGCGCATTAGTTGTTAGTGATTAAAAAGGTTGGTTGTAATTGTACCAAATCCAGAAGAAAACCATTGCAGCATCGATTCGGAACAAGAATTTTCAGTGACTCACCGTATTTGGCATCAAACCCACACGATGCTTACGCAATTTATTGGAACATAGTGGCGAAGAACCTACGTCCACCTCAGATTTCATGCAATCCAGTCTTCTCACGATTCTATGAGCGGTATTTTGCACTTGTATTTGTTTGTTTAAATATTGGTAAGGCAGGTGCTACAACAGGTGTTGGCATGATGATCCGAACAAGCGTCCAAACAGTCAAGAAGTAATGAGGTACTTTTCACTACTGAAGGAGGTGAGTTCGCACGTTTTTTTTTGTAAGATGTTTGCGACAAACTACCTGTTAACCTGCAATTTCTGATTATTCTTACGGCATTTTTTTTTTGCTATCCTTCTGTCCGAAGTGACGCAGAATTTGTCCGCATTATCTCTTTTTTTGTGAAGGATCATTTGAAATTTTTTTTAAAACTGTTACATCGTATCTGTTGACACTCTTCGTCTGTTCAACCGATCAACTCTTCTTATTGACATGTTAAGTGTTGACTGCGCACTTGAAATCTTATGATAACTCAGCCGAAGTCGATATGACAAACCGACTTCATATTTATATAGCTGGTTTCGTTGATCCCTCCCAACGGTTTACCGCCTCATCGTGGCTGGGAGGTGTTCCTGGGAGCCGGGCTGTGTTGTACAGCGGGTTTCATCCCCACGGCAATGTCTTCCAAGCTGAGAAGGAGTTCGGCGTTTCCATCAGGAAGCCCAGCTAAGAGTAAACCAAACCAGGATCCACCACCATCCTGCTATTAAACTAGTCGCATGGTGGCAAATCTTCCTGTGATCGACAAGGGCGGCGACTGCCTGTGGTCGTAACGAACTGGGACGAACTTTGCCTGGCTGGACTTCAGGGAAACACAATGGAACTCCGAAAAAATGGAGATTATGCCGGGGCCCGCACATCCAGTAAAGGTAGGCCATCCAATTACATAAGTATAAGTTTCGTTTTTGAGAAAACGCACTAAAAATACATATGAATATGTATGTACATATATATTTGTACATAAACACATAGCATATATACGTATGTGTGTATGTGCATACATATACGTATACATGTATACATGCTAACCATTTCGATCACACCCTCTCGAAGTATTACCTCACTATTTCGTGTTTATCAGAAGGATTTAAAAACAGAATTTTATTCTCAAAATTCAACACATTTGGCGTTAAAATAACATCCGGTTAGAAGTCCCGAGATGAAAAAAGCGCTTAGCTACGTGCTGTTGACTCCAGAAAATCAGGTTTTCATCTTTCTACAATCGGAAGAATCTGTGGATTCTATTGCTTTTGACTTCGTATAACAGTGTGAAAAATAAGTCTTACATATGGCCCAAAATATTTTAATCCGAAAATTTTAAGCAGATATTTCTTGACTCAATTTGGATTAATTAGGATAAAAATTATTACATTCCACAGATTGCCATCAACAAAACATAAGCTTCCTTAACAAGAAAATTCTTTTTTTCCAGAGCGCATGAGTTTACTCGTTTTTTCTTGGAGACTCGTTCTTCGAGTAATGAAGTGCTTCAACAAGCATGATGTCTCTAAATGCTAGGCTGATATTTGTTGTTAAACGCGTTTACATTGGAAATTTTTAGTATTCGAATTCCCGTCGATTTTGCTGAATATTTACATTTTTAAAGGCATAGTAAAAATAACACTCTGCGAAAATTTTGTTTACTTCTAGCACGATGAGGTAGATCTTCCACAAATCCGTCTTATTTTAGCGTCCAGGTTTCTGGCGTGTACGTTAAGGCAGGAAGAATCATAGAGTCGAAAAGCTGTGTACCTTTTTACTTAACCATTGTCATTTATCGGTCACTGTTGTCTAAATTTTGACATCCGTAGATAATATGAATTGCACAAGGTGTGCTATTACCAATAAGAACTATGACAGTTTCAGTAATGGATAAATGTATGAGTATATTTTTTAATTAAGAGCCCAACGGCTGATTAGATTCCATCAAAGCCGTAGCTAGAACATTAGTGTCTTTATGTTTTTGTCAGTTCTAAGGAGCGGAACAGGTAGGATTTCAGAACCTAAGCCTTGTTCATAGGCTCCTTTACATTTTATATACCTACCGATTTTTATACCAATGTGAATTTTGTTCTTTTTGAAATCTCTGTAGTCGTCCTTTAGGAATTCTACTTTGTTATTATTATATCCATTGTATTTTAGTCACCAACATTAATGCGAACCGTTACGCTTGCAGGATTATCCAAACGGTGGCGATCCTCTCATTGATGCAAGAACAAATGAACCAGCAGTTACACCTCAGCCAAATAACGTGTGTGGTTGTTCCCTAGGTATTATTACACTTCGCTATATTTTTTGAAATTACTTTGCAAGGTAATGTCTGCGCACCAGTGCCATAGAAGAGGACGATCCGACCAATCAACATTGATTCAAGCCGTAAGTCATTATCTGCATTCTCGTAGCAGTTAAGTTTAAAATAGCTATGAAAATCTTAAGAAAGATTTGTGTTTGCAGTATTTTTATACAGAACTTAATTTGCATTTCAGGATTCTCCACGGGATATTTCCATGCTCGATGAGGATGGCATACTACCACATATTAGAAATAACCGATCAAAGTCATGCTGCGAAAAAACGGGAAATGGTGTGCCCCGACTCACCACACATTCACACCAAATGCCAACGAATGTACTCGATTACATAGACCATTCATTGCGCGTGAGCCTTTGTAGTCCGCGTTTCTAATCTAATAGCCATTTATTACAATTCTGATATTCTGCTGTGCTTAAAATTATAATACTGAAGTCGGCAACATTTCTTAAAATGGCAAAATTACAGCCCGCTGATCCAATCATCGGCGAGGAAGCCTCGGAGCAAATCTATAATGAACACATTGCAGCTTGTCATGACCTTTATGATTACGACCTTCGCCTGCAGGAAGCGCTTGCAAGCAAGTTGGTTTCCCGTTCTTCTACATTGCTCAATATTTTAGATATGCGGTATCCCTTTTGGCTATAGAATTTTTTTTTGACATGACCCATCTTCACATCTACGGTGCCGACCCCATCATTTATTTCATTCCATTCGCTTCCTCGCATAAATCATCCGCGAAGGTCTTCGGATTTCTCGCGCTTCGGTTCGGATGCTGCTTAAGGATTGTCATCATCTTTATCAATGTCGTTTAATGCTGGTGGAGTGGATCTGCGTGGATTTGAGAAAGTGACTTGGGCTCAGACAATTCTGGTGCACACCGAAGAGACGAAAGGCTTAATGAACTAGAGACGTAGTCGATCCCACATCATAATCGTGATGGCTGACATAACTACCATTGCGCTTCACAGCCCTTTGACGATAAAAAATATTTCAACATACCCACTTAGAGCAACGGATCTCCCTAACCTCTTTCTTGCCGGTTAGCGGCAAGGCAACGTGGCGCATCCCCAGGTAGCTAATAGGGGATTTATCGCAACGAATGTACTCGATTACATAGACCATTCATTGCGCGTGAGCCTTTGTAGTCCGCGTTTCTAATCTAATAGCCATTTATTACAATTCTGATATTCTGCTGTGCTTAAAATTATAATACTGAAGTTGGCAACATTTCTTAAAATGGCAAAATTACAGCCCGCTGACCCAATCATCGGCGAGGAAGCCTCGGAGCAAATCTATAATGAACACATTGCAGCTTGTCATGACCTTTATGATTACGACCTTCGCCTGCAGGAAGCGCTTGCAAGCAAGTTGGTTTCCCGTTCTTCTACATTGCTCAATATTTTAGATATGCGGTATCCCTTTTGGCTATAGAATTTTTTTTTGACATGACCCATCTTCACATCTACGGTGCCGACCCCATCATTTATTTCATTCCATTCGCTTCCTCGCATAAATCATCCGCGAAGGTCTTCGGATTTCTCGCGCTTCGGTTCGGATGCTGCTTAAGGATTGTCATCATCTTTATCAATGTCGTTTAATGCTGGTGGAGTGGATCTGCGTGGATTTGAGAAAGTGACTTGGGCTCAGACAATTCTGGTGCACACCGAAGAGACGAAAGGCTTAATGAACTAGAGACGTAGTCGATCCCACATCATAATCGTGATGGCTGACATAACTACCATTGCGCTTCACAGCCCTTTGACGATAAAAAATATTTCAACATACCCACTTAGAGCAACGGATCTCCCTAACCTCTTTCTTGCCGGTTAGCGGCAAGGCAACGTGGCGCATCCCCAGGTAGCTAATAGGGGATTTATCGCGGAGCAAAGCGGCCTTGTAATTTCCTGCGACACAGTTGGATCCAGAAGACGGACTGTTTTGCCAATTCAACACATACATTCTGTGTTTATGTAGACGTATTCATGTGTGCGTACGTGGGTGTGTTTTCGCTTATGTGGATTGTAATCTACGAGTCAAATCGGCCAAAATCCTACAGTCAGGTGACTGAAAAGTATTTGGGAAGCGGTTAGGAGCGGCCTCCAAGAAATAAGCTCTGGTTCGTGTATGAGTGAAACTCATGAGTACAACCATTCCCCACTTTCACAGCTCAGCGAGATATGCGTGGGTGTTAATTCCCAAGCAGAAAAATAAGTGAGCCCCTTTTCCCTGACCCCATCATCCCAAAAGGGCTCTGATACGACGACGTTGACTAGGAAGAGTACGGAGACGATGGTAAAATCTCAGAGGTGTTCTAGTCTGCTTATAACTCGATGGACTAAGGTGACGATCTATAGTTACAATACACGCTCACTTGCATCTGAGTCCTTGGTAAAGGATCTAAACGCAAAAAAAAGGTACAACATAGTAATACTAGCTGAAAGCAAAAAACGCTGCCCATTGAACGCCATCTATGGCATCGGAAAAGAAGCTTTTCTTGGCATATGCGCCAATAGAGGAGCTGGTGGCGTCGGAATTCCCGTCAACACGAGTTTGTCCATGAAAATCGATTCGTTCGTATTAATGAGGATTTATTACATAAACGAACGCCAATTTGTTTGAAGTCTACTCAATGTTTTGTAGGATGTGAGACCACCCTTATGTTGTTCGCATAGGATGATGGGTGAAATTTATCCAGATCAAAAATTAGTCTGAGAGAAGGCGCCAGGTCACGTGTAGGAGCCACGCATTCGTTTTTTCGGTTCGTTTTTGGACTTTTGAAATTTCTCAAAAACGCTTCAAGAGTCGGCTATTGATGTTTTTGATATCTTTGTTAAGACTCCGATAATAGAATAGTCACTTCAAAATCCACACAGTTATTTTGTGCCCAGTGTATACCTAGAGTAGTATATTGTCGAATTTTAAGTTGTCCATCTTATCTCATGTAGATGTTCCTTTATGCAAACGGAAAGTGATCTACCCGTTCCGCCTATATATTCTTCACAGCATGCCTTGCATGAGATTTAGTGTATTGTACTTGAACTCATACAATTTCTCTCTCTGGTGTTAGGACACATTGCATAATTTTCTGAGCCGCACAAACGATCATAAACAGTCTATATAGTACCAAAACTGCGCGATCTACCTCACCGGCAGCGAAGAGGATTGCTTGAGTTTAGGTCTCATGTAAGGCTTGCGCCGTCTTCATTGAAAAACCTGGAATTCGATGTACTTGAGGTACACATAAGGTACAAAAACACGATGATGATTTTGAAATGACTATCAGGATCATAGCGCAGGAATCAAAAGCATCGGCGGCCAAGACTCGTGAAGATCAAAAAATGAATCGGAAACACGAAAGCCTGACTGTTACACGTGACCTGGCTCCTTTTCTCAAACTAATCTCACACGCAACAAAGCCATGAGTAGGTTTTAAACAAAATGGCGTTTTAGTGCTTCGAAACCGACTTTCCTTGAACCTCGGTGTGCTTAATCAATATGTATTCTTTCTTTGATGAGCTTAGACGAGGTTGATAATAATATTATCGGCTAACGTTTCGACGTCTTCGTCTTCATCAGAGCCGATGATCCGAGTCGATGGTCCACGCTTGTTATTCGTCTCGATATGGCGGCTTCGCCTTCGTGTCGAGTCAGGACTTCCTCAGCGGTCCATCTCCTCGAATGAGGCACACTCATTCAGTGATGCCCTTTTATACACGATGCTGATGGTGAATATAATGATAATGTCCGTTGATAACTACTTGTTTTTCTTCCGGACATATGTCATCGCGCACATCGTGCAGAAGTCGGTGTTGTTATTAGCTAGCACAAAGCGTATTAATGCTTCGAAACCGACTTTCCTTGAACCTCGGTGTGCTTAATCAATATGTGTTCTTTCTTTGCTTTGCTTAATCAATATGTATTCTTTCTTTGCTTTCTTTCGAGGAGATGGACCGCTGAAGAAGACCTGACTCGACACGAAGGCGAAGATAACGAGATAGATAAAGATAATCGAGACGAATAACAAGCGTGGACCATCGACTCGGATCATCGGCTCTGATGAAGACGAAGACGTCGAAACGTTAGCCGATAATATTATTATCAACCTCGTCTAAGCTCATCAAAGAAAGAATACATATTGATTAAGCACACCGAGGTTCAAGGAAAGTCGGTTTCCAAGCATTAATACGCTTTGTGCTAGCTAATAACAAAATGGCGTTTATTTATGTATTTAGATCTCCATTAATACTATAGACAGTTTGCCGATTTACATGGATATTATTGCATGAAATAGGTCCAGGCTCTGAAGAAAGCGAAGTCACCGGGACGTCACCCATCGAAACACAGAAACGGCAACAACTGATACCAGTCTCGCGTCAGCTAAACAAGGGCTTTTCGTAAAAATTACACATTTTAATCACTAATGCCGGTGTTTATAGAAAGTGTCTTTTGAGTTGTCGTCTATGGTATCTCATAATTCCAGATGGCCCACTCTCAAAGCTGGACCTAAGAGTTTGGCAATGGGGACTACCATAACGAAGTTGACCACATCGTAGTAAATCGAAAATTTTATCTAGCTTGTTCTCCCTAAGTTTTATTCGGTATCGGACTATTGTCTCCTTCGCGTATGGTTCCACTTTAAGCGGACAGGAGGAATAGCGACTAAATTCAAAGAATTTAATATTCTCCATCTACTCCGAAAACTACGGTGAAGTGGAATTTATTCAGATCTCAAGTAGGTCCTTGAGAAGATGCCGTTAATGAATAAAGAATACGACTGGCCTTTGTACCACCACGATAGCGCTACGAAGGTTGAGAGGTCACCAAGAGACGTCTGTCTCCAGAAACACTCGAGCAGATACGCCAAAGTGGAGACGTTCGAGCTACAGGCAAAAACAAAGATGTATTAAAACTTGCGAAGCAATGCGGACAAGCAGTAAAATAAGGTCACTGAGAGAACAAGGCAACAATATTGTCCGAAACTGCAGAGAGAAGGAGAAGCCTTTGCAATGTGCTGTGAAACCTCGCTAATTACAAAAACCTGCACATGCCAAAGAGAAATGGGTTTGGTCATATCCGTCACTCGACAATTAAGGGAAGACAGTGTACAGGTGGTACAGGTAACTTTACAGGTATGGGAAGTTAAACCTATTTTTTTTGTGATGAAATGTATTCTCCATCTACTTGTTCTTCGGTCGGCTGCCAATTTTTTAAGAGTATTTCGCGTATAGGTCTTCTAATTCGATGTCGCATGAAGGAGTGTTTTCATGCGGAAACCGGTTTTCAAGATAATACCAATAATAGGTGGTTTTTAGGCATAACAATATAATTAATCTCGCCCAACTACAGGAGTATCGCAAATTGATGGAAAAAAAGGTAACTTTAAGTTTCGTGACAGTTCCAATTCCCATTTATGTACAATTTCTATTTTTTTCATTCCTTGAAGATACAACAAGTTATGGAAGATTCAGGAATTATGATGTGCACCATTTCAGAAGCAACTGGAACAACTCAGAGACGTCGCGCTCAAGAAGATCAAGCAACACTTGGAATGCTGAAGGCACTGATTGCTGAGCACTAGAAATTACAAATTAACAGTAACAATAACATACATACAATAAAAGATAACAAATTGCTGTGATGCAATACTTCAGTGTAAAAATAACTAGTATCGAAGTTGTAGTGAGTTTATTTAGATACTTTTAGTTTTCTCTCTGAAATATTTTATGCTACCAGACCAGTCTTGGATTGTCTTCTACGCTACTTGTTGAAATGTCGTGTTTCATGGGAAACAATGTCCCTCTTACTAAGAGTACACGTTTAGAACCAATAAAGTTGCACTAATTTTTAAGTTCTTTTGTTATTCGACGACTGCTTTGCGTTTATCTTCGTCAAACCACTTAAAAGCACCCAAATATGGTTTTTTTTCCTTACATGACCCAACGTCGTTTATTGTGCTAGCTTCAACACTCTTTCATCCTGTTCGTTTTCTCGCACTCATCCCAGATTTTTGTGTGGATATGGTTTCGTTCTGTATCCTGAGCGTTTTCAGCTGTTCACCACGAGCAGTGTCCAGCCTTTGTAGATTGAAAGGAGTGGGAGGTGATTGGTTAGCCATCCGGAGCGGGACCGAACCAGGGTCTTGTGCTTATTGAAAAAAATATTGTGAATTAATGTTAGACATGAAAATGGTCCACCATAACATGTGTTTGTAACCCCACCGATTCCTCATTTTGTAGTTTTGCAGTCATCATTAGTGATTATACTCTTGGCGATGCATGGCTACGGCTGCAGTTTGAGGATTTGTGTTATACGCTTCCCATTGACGTGTTCATTGTTTATCGAGCTCGTTGAATTTCGTCTGGAATCGTGAATTGTCCGTGACAAGAAGTTCACAAGTCAGCAGGACTGATGGGGAATTTTTAACCTGTCCTAGGATTGCACTGATCCTTGCACACACGATCACATCCAACAGTTTAATATCTTCGCAGACACATAACCTCCGCAGAGGTGATTTCTTGGAAGACCAAGTAGTCAGTGCGACGTCTAACGGTTTCACAATGAACGTCGCAAGACATGCGCAGTCCTGTGCGGCAGAAAACCGGGATTAGACGTCGTCGCGCAAATCTTATTAATATTGATTGTTTCGAATTCTTCGCTCGTCCAACATCTACCGACTTCATTTAGTTTTAACTCATGACGGATGCGCGTCGTTTATGGCCCTGCGAGTGGAATACAGGCAGTTTTTTGTTGGCTGCTGACTTCTTGGTTTTTTGACGATAAAAAATAATTCTTCGATAACTACAACGATGGTCCGCCTTGCAAATACATTGCTGTCAGCACTTGGTGGTATTCTGCGCCATATGTTGAGTCTACTTCTGTTCTCGTTCTATATCCGCCCATTCCGTAAAATGAAAATAGTGCTTAAAATGAAATGACAGTTAATTTCTACTGGAATTACGTAAGGATGAACATTCTCGAAGAAAGGTTCGTTGCAAGCCACTAAGGAAAGGGAGAGGTCTGTCTGCTCCCACCTGTGCTACTTTGATCAGCCTTCGATTAGCCACCGAATATGCATAGTGTGATAAGGAAAGAAATTCTGGGACACACAAAACTTTTCACGAACATCATCGTGTCCACACTGTACCCTGATCCAAGCGCGTGTAGACCTCGCAGTGTCCGTACTGAGCGTTATTGATTTGAAAAGAGAGGGTTTGCTCGAAAATCTCCACAGGTTCCACGGACTTCAGAACATCATCAGGAACACAATGCTTGCCCTCTTTGAACGTCATTCTTGAATGACCTAAGGGAAATCATCAGTTCAGTCACCTCAATGTCCACTCATCCGTGCTTCACTGATCGCCTGCTGCCGTGCTGACGCGCCCCAAGGGTAACGGTCCTGCGGATGTGTTGAGCAAAGAGTGCGTCCAACGCATGCGATGTACACCAATGGTTCCGTCTGTTGGTTCTTGAGGGCTTAACGTATTCATAACGGATTGCTTGTTACCGTACAATTTCTGTATGCCTGAATTCACGAGCCTTTATTGATGCTGTGATGATTCTTTGCTTTTCAACGCCCACGCAGTGATTGGCTGAGGGAGCACCGTTGTTTATGTTCGGCCGTATTTCAACTATCGGTGGAGTGGTTGCTTTGAATGATTGAATTAGATTGGATTTCAGCCGTCAGAGTGGTCTGTCAGACCGAAGGATCTTGTTTTGGTCTTCATATCCTATTTAACTACAATGCTATTGGACAATAGGGAGATAGTGGGCTCTTTACCGGAGCGCTACCGACTTGTGGATGAGGATCGATTGGTTCAACGACTTGGCAATACTCGAACAATTAAGGTTGGCTGGTCTATAGAGAGCCCTCTACCTCATTATCTTATATCTTGTTTTGCTGGATGATTTTTTTTTATGAATTCTTCGAGTTCTTTTTAGTAATGCATTGGGAACAGTTTTTCTGTAATGCATTTACCAATGAATGTGTTTGCGAACACAGGATGTCTGGATGATGTAATGAATGACGAAAACTTTGAAGAAAAATTAAATTCCACTTCGGATTACACACTAGATTTTAGTGAGCACTAACCAGAATAGAGGATAAAGGATGAAGCTCTCAGCATTGACCAATGCCTGACGGGTGCGCCATGCCTTCGACTTCATTAAGCATTGTTGGAGGTGATTGAATGCATATGTGGTCTTCAGAATGACTCGCGGTGGCCTACCGATGTTTCGAGCCAGTGCTGTTATCCTCCTAGACAACTCTGGTACCACTTTGCCGATCTTAGAGGGATGGAGGGCTTGGTGAGCCATGGATGCAGGGATCGATCCCATGTGTGTATCGCAGGGCGCCTTCAACTACTGCGCCACACGCACCTTAGAATTGAGGACATTTCGCTTCCTTAGCAATCTGAAAACGCTGCAATATCTTATGTATCTTTCTTTCTTTTTAGATGAAAACTTTTTTCTTCAGGCACACGAGGCATGTGTAAATACATTGAGATGGAATCGTGGTGGCACGTAAGTCCGTTATGTTCTTCTTACGATTTCACTTATATGTCTGCAAGATTCTGTACTCATCACACTGAGAATTTCTCATATAATTGCAAGAGTATTTGGTACGGACACGCTTTATGTTTCTTGGATAATTCAGTTTGTTAGCATCTGGATCGGATGATCGAAGGATTAAAGTGTGGAATCTGGCCGGAGATTGCCTCACGTCAGTGGACACTGGCCACCTTGCGAATGTATTTGCTGTTGAGTTTTTGCCTGCAGGTAAATCAGCTACCTGTGAGCCGGTTTTCGTTATATCATCGCGTATAGTTTATGACTGTACACACAAGCGTTAAGATGGAAAACCGTTCAACTGTTATTCCAAGATATGAATTGCATACATGTTAAATTTGAATACAACTACAACTCATCCGAGATGTTTGCAAAACTTCCAACACCAGGTCGGCTTTTAATCTGCGATTACCCTTTCCGAAGGCAATAAAGGGTCATCACGATTACGAGGCTAGGCTGGAGTTCCGAGTTTTGAAAATACTTCGGCATTATTGTAGCTGTATTTCACATAATACGATGCCATAGAAAAATAATAAACATAAAATAAAAAGTTAAATGAATAGGAGTGGTTGAATTCTTTTGAGCTATCGTTATTTTTATTTTTTGGTAACAATGAGTAAATTAATCTAAATGATTGAATATCTAAGAACAAAGCATGGATAAACTCCTGTGGCTTGTGGACATGTCTATTAACCTAAGTTACAGAAATTGTTGTTTGTCCATAATATAGCGATGTGGTTTGTCCATAATGTAGCAATGTGGGGTGGAATTTGCTTCATACTTGATCTCAAGTGTAAGAAGTCATCTTTGATTTACTGTTATAAACGAAAGCATAGTTCGTTCAGGAAATGACCGTATACTCATATCGGCCGCAGGAGATCGATTAGTAAAGATGCATGACATTGATGGATGTAGAGGTAGAAGGATACTACCAATATCCTCGAACTTCAGTTCAGATTTAATTCTTTCTAACAAGATTTCATTCCTGTGTTTAAAATTTTTAACATAACGGTACAGTTAGGGCTGGTGTGGCGCAGTGGCTGGAGGCGCCACTGCGACGCGCACGTGAAATGCGCCTATGGCCCACCAAGTCTTCCATTCCTCCGGGATCGGCAAATTGGTACCAGACTTGTCTGGGAGGACAGCAGCACTGGCTCGATACATCGGCAGGCCACCGCGAGTCATTGTAAAGGCCATATATGCATTCAATCATCTCCAACGATACTTAATGAAGTCGAATGCATGGCGCATCCCCCAGGGTTTGATCAACGCCGAGAGCTTTATCCTTTTATTTAACGGTGCAAGTTTTTGAACTTATCATCTTTTAGAGGAGCCAATCACTTGGAAAACGGGCGGGAGAGTGAAACGCTTGGCAACCGCTCAAGACGAGCCATACTTGTTCTGGTCAGCTGCGGAAGACAGCCATGTCAGGTTTGTTTTTGGAAAAATTCCTTCGAATTGAAAATGTCTTAGGTGCACCTTCGTCTGTTTGTCATTTAGCATTTGTCTCTTTTTTAGAGAGTACGATACTCGAACAAATGAAGAAAAGAAGCTTATCAATACGGATGAGAAACGCGTCAAGTCATTCGCAATATGCCAAGGGCGGACTGAATTGGTATGACATTAGTCACTTACTATCAAAGTTGAATGGATAGGCTTCAATGTATCAGATGGCTGTTGCTACGGATGAAGCTCCTGTTCCAATATACGACAGAAGGAAACCGGATAAGCCAATATTGACATGCGTGAATGGTATGAGACAATCTCTTCTATGCCTTTGTTTCCTGAATTATCATTGTTTTCTTAGCTGATGACAGATGTCATGGTAATTTTACTTACACTACTCACGTGTCATTCGATGAGATGGGGACGGAGTGCCTGGTAAGTTTCTTCCTATATGTTTTTCCTTAATATTTATGTTACCTGATAATTCCGGATGTGGTCCTCAACTTTCAGCCGTTCCATCACCATTTTTGAAATTCGAAACATTTGTAGAGAAGGTACCACATTTGTTTTCATTGACCTTACTTAAAATAGTTGGAAGTTATGGAATATTTCTTCATGCTGTGACTAGTTCTATATTTTCGACATATCTTTTACACTATTCCTATCTGTAATAAAAGTGGCGATGCTGACATTGCCTATGTTGCTTTTAGGTGAATCAGGGTTGTGGTCCTATATATTTATTCAAATTAAAATCGGATGATCGACCTACAGTTTTGCAAAAAATAAAGTCGATTATCGAGAGCGATGTTGAAGGTGAGAGAATTTGCTCAAACTTTTGCTTAACATGCAGCTTTCCGTAAGATTTTTTACGAAGAGACGTTGACTCTGTACCATTCCAGTTTTTTTTTATCGATTCCGCAGCAGCTGTTGCGCGTACCATCGCAGAATCTCCGTTATCAACTACATTTGGTCCTAGGTTAAGAAGTAAGACTGCTAAAGGTACATGTATCATTAAACCAGTAACTTGGATACTTGAATGGCCCGTCTTCACTGATTGTGCTGGCCCCAGCACAATTCCCACTGAGTTTTGCTGGTTTCGCTATAGTGGTTCTCCCAGGTTCCGAGGTCATTCTAGCCAATGTCTGCTCCAGATCGTCACCACCACAGGCGGAAGCGGCTTTTGTGGACTGGAGGGAAATTTACCACCGTGTGACTAGTTTAGTACCAGAACAGTGGCCAGTAACCACCTTTCTTAATTGACACGTAAGAGTGGATCATTGCGATTGCAAATATTTGCAAATATTTATGGTTATTTGTAAAGAGCATGCTTTCATATCGAGTACGAGATATCTTGCAGGGTTCCGAGGTCATTCTAGCCAATGTCTGCTCCAGGTCGTCACCACCGCAGTGACCAGTAACCACCTTTCTTAATTGACACGTAAGAGTGGATCATTGCGATTGCAAATATTTGCAAATATTTATGGTTATTTGTAAAGAGCATGCTTTCATATCGAGTACGAGATATCTTGCAGTTTGGTCCAGTACCGAGAACGTTTTTCAAAATACGAAATAACCGGCTAAGAGATCTGCACCACTGAGTGCTAGTTAGTTAGAGTTAGAGCTACGTTGAAATGTGCATAAAAATAACCCTTTTCCTATTAACGATGGAACAATACTTTTTTCTTTCTGGTTGAGGATTTAGTGTTTGCTAAAATAATCTTTCGATGTTCCATTTTGTTATATTTTTTCGCTTCTTTGATGGTAATAATTCATTCAAGGCCTTCTGTCGCTCAACACAGTCTTTTTTTCTTGAATTTCCGTCTCTTTTTCCTTTCTCTTTTTTCCTTTTAGTTAGTTAGTTTAGTTACTTCACATCTTGTTTCAGTCCCTCCTTATGGTAAACACAATTTGGCTTTTACTGTTGCACGAGAGCAGGCCAAAGTGTTTTTCGACTCCAAGAAATTTCCCGAGGTTTTTTGTTTAGCGTTATGATTCTCCATCTTTTAGTTCGTACATATTTCCTAATACTTATGGGTATTTTTGTTTTCTTGCCATTTCAAAGTCTTACGTTGAGGTAGACCAACTTGATTTCCTTAGTCATTTAGGCGATCGAAATCTACAGTCGTGCTCTTGCTCTCTCAGGTGGTGACTACGATCGAAGCATACTTTTTGCAAATCGTGGTATGGGTTATCTTTGCCGAAGATGGGAAGGCGACTCTTATGCATGTGTTCGTGATTGTGTTGAGGTAAATTATTGACCTATTAGCAATCAAGCTTTTTGTGAACATTTTATTGCTGCTAATTGCTAGCCAATAGTTGGTTAACAAGCTGAGGTCACCGTAAAACTACATATGTGAATAACAGCTGCAGATTCTGCAGTCCTGACCACAATTCCACTTTTTCCGTTCCCTTTTACTCGTTCTTGAAGGTGATCTGCTTCGTTATGCATAGTATGCATACGCAGATGGTCATCTGGAGCTGCAAACACATACCTCTGTTCTGAGGGATCTCCTCGTATCATCTTGTGATCCATACCACTCTTCTCTCCTGTCTTCAAGTTTTTACACTATAAAAGGTTCAAGTACATTTGCCTTAGATATACTTCGCTATCCGTTGATAATAACGAACTTATTTGTTGAAGATGTTGACAGAAAACTCCAGCTTAATATTGCATGTGTTAGTCCTGTACTAGTTGGTGCAAGAGATTGGCCTGAGTGGTAGCGCTGAGTTCAATTCGAGTAGGCCAATGCACCAGTTTGTGTTAGCTGGCCTGTGGATTAGGGAGTTGATCGGATTTGTCTTTTGTCCGCCAACTGTACGTGGAATGCTCGGCTTTGTATGAATTCTCCACTCGGGACTTTTTTCCGTAACTACCGTGGGCAACCTCGAGTTTGGGTTATGACAGTTAATAACAATAACAATAGCACAATAATAATATGTAATATGTGACGATATGTGGTTAACTGGATATATACGAGCGAGATTGGAATGAGAACAAGTATTGCAACTGAAGGAAGCTAGCTGGACTCTAGAGCTGGGGGACTGAGGAACTCAGGACCAGGATGAAGACCGAACGAACGCTGCGAGCACTTGAAGACGAATGCCCATGAGCTGTATTACTTCTGTAGTGGGTGGAGCTTTGCCAAAGGGAACTAACGACATTGCTGACCCAGGGCATGACACGGTACATGCGGATAAGTACATCAAATGAGGCGGTATGCCAGAGCCTTCGTCAACATAGAACTCAATCAGACAGTAAAGGAATAGCTCGCGGATAATGGTTATCCGAAAGTTATACAGCATACATTTACTTCCATTGAAAAAACACAATACAATACAATACAACAGTAGCTGACGTTTCGATGATTGATGACTCAACCATATACGACTATAATCAGCTGTTCTAACCTTCCTCATTGGAAGTCATATAAAAAAAGCGGCTCTGAAGAAGGCGATATTGCCGAAACGTCAGCTACTGTTGTATTGTATTGTGTGTTTTTCTATGGAAGTAAATGTATGCTGTATAACAACCTCGCGATTGCTGAACAAGAAAACAAAGTATTCATACTCAAATGCCGAGGTTAATAGAAAGTCGATCCTGGGAACTGCTACGCAAAGACTTATCAAAAGGTCATGTGATGGAATAACGTGGGGCTTCACAGTAGGAGTCAGAGACAGTGCCTACCTAGGTCATGACACGGTACCTGCGGAGAAGTACATCAGATTAGGCGGTATGCCAGAGGCTTTTATTGAAACTACATGTGGAAGCGGTATTAAAGCTTGTACATTATGAATGGATAGATTTAAGATAGTTATAAGTAAATAGTTAATATAGGACCCATGTGGTATTGTAGAGAATACGAACTATTTAAGGAGTAGTTACTATAAGTCCTTTCTTAGAAAACATTCCTCTTTTCAAGATATCGACCTACGTTTTTAGAGTTAATTATGAAGACTTTTCCAAAAACAACGTTGAACACGGAGATCCCGTAATATTCCTTCTTCAACTCGTGCGGACGGGCGAGGAACCTGTTGATTTCCACTTTCTTGTGTTCAACGAAGGTTTGGAATAAGGAGAGGTGTTTTCGACAGGATTTCATTAGAAAATCCAGAAATTATTAGATTCCAACATGTAGTTTCAAAGTGGAATATCTCAGCTTAGAATAGAGGGTGAAATAATGGAGCTGTCGGTGTTGATCAGTCCCCGAGGAATGTGCCACGCATTCGACTTAAATAAGCATCGTTAGAGGTGATTGAATGAAGATATGGCCTATACAATGACTCGCGGTGGCCTACCAATGTATCGGGCAGTACTGCTATCCTGTCTGGTACCAATTTGCCGACCCCGGAGGGATGGAAGGCTTTGTGAGCCTGGAGCGGGTGATCGAACCCATTTGCATCGCAGAGCACCTCTAACCAATGCACTACACACGCCGCTCAGCTCAGAATAACATCTCCTAGTCGGAATAAAACGAGAGGAAGGCGAAACAAAGGAACACGCACAGTGTGGTGGTGAACACGTTTGCCCCCAGAAAGGGTAAAAACGAGGTTCGATCCACGCTGCAGAAACCTGTGGTCCGGAGTTTTGCAAAAATCCCAGCGTCATTGTATTTGTATTGCTCATTATATCCTGTCATTGAAAAAGAATAGGCAGTAAATAAAAAGTGATTATACTGAGACGATTTGAATTAACGTAATCTGTTTTCTATTCACTATAGAATACAATTTTTCACGGCGGAGTATTATGTGAAATACAATTACAATGATGCTGCGATTTGAATTAACGTAATCTTAGTTTTCTATTCACTATAGAATACAATTTTTCACGGCGGAGTATTATGTGAAATACAATTACAATGATGCTGAGATATTTCAAAAATCCAAAATGCTATTACCTTTTACGGGAGGTAGCGCGTTCACCTCCACACCGTGCGGGTCCTTCGTTCCACTTTCCTGTCAGCTAGTTTTCTACCTACCAGTTCCATCAGCACTCACGTCAGCGGGATTGACCTGAGGAACAAAATCGGCATTGAACCCAGTTAAATTATTATTCCTTAAAGTTAACGTTTCAATTTCAACAACAGCCTCAGCTTAGCTGGGTTCAATGCCAATTTGTGCTCCCCAGATCAATCCCGTTAGCGGGTGATTGCTGATAGCATCTGTAAAACACGAGTGAGAGATAGGACCCACAAGGCGTGGTGGTGAACTCGTTGGCCGTCGTGGATGGTAATAGCGTGTTCGATCACCATCGCAGACACCTCCAGTCTGTAATTTTGCAAATATCTCAGCATTACAATGTTAACTTTTCATTTACTACCTATAATAGTTTTTCATGGCAGGGTATTACGTGTGATACAGCCACGATGATGCCGAGATATTTGCAAAACTGCGGACCAGCGTCGGTTGTTGGACGTGTTGAAGCACGTTATCATCGAAAAAGAACTACTTTTCTGCTAACCAATGCATGGCGTAGCTGTTGAAAAATTTCTGGTGTATTTTGTCGATTGTTGAACGTACTTTTCTGTAATAACCGTTTCACCAAGATTCAGGAGCTGTGATGGATCAAATTAGTAGCAACCGCCAAATGCTGAGCGTGACCTTGTTTTGGTGCAGTTTCATCTTTAGGCAGTGTTCCGGTGTATCATGGCGGTCTAACTACTGAGCCGATCATCGCTGGATATCATATAGGAACCATTTCTTGTCACACATCATAAGTCGCCCGAGAAAATGGTTGTTCTGGTTACGCAGAAGACGCGCCGACTATACCTCACAACGGCAGTTTCTTTGTTTGTCATTCAATTCATGTAGCATCCATCTGTCGACCTTTTTCGACTTTTCACCCGTCATTAGATGCTCCGAAACAATTGATATGCCTACATTAAGTTCTTCTACTAGTTCTTGAAAAGTGTTACGTGTATTTGCTTCCAACAAAGCCTTCGATTCGTAGTCATCAATAGCAAAAGAGTGTTCTTAACCTCCCTCATCTTTAAGACCGAATTCGCCAGGGCCAGATTTTCCAAAGCAACGTGCTTTCTTTAACACTTTTGTGATTCCACGACCCATTAGTATTACTACTCGTTTGCGCTGCGTATGTTCCCAGTTGGAACTCATGGAAATTGGATTTATGAAGTTTGCCGTCTGGACATTTGATGTTGTAAGCTGCAAAGCTGTAAAAAGAACCCAATTTGTTTTTATCATTCAATTATACGAAGCGAAAGTGCATAAGTTTCACAGAGTTGTCTAATAGTAAAGCATTTGAAAGAAAACTGCTGCTAAAACATGCAGGAAAAATGAAGTAACAAATTCGACGTTATTTCCCGAGCAACCCAGTACGATACTATCCATGATTTTATGTGATCAAAGTCCGAATACTGAAGTTTGTTCCTCTTCAGTTTTGTTCAGTGGAAATCATTTGACATTTTTTTGATTGATGTTTCGCGTTTTTAACCTCCAAGTTTAGCTGCACAACCAGCTCATACTGTAGCATGCTAACGAGTACAAAGGTGTTAACACAGTTATTTTCCGTTTTCATGGGCTTTATATACTAATGTGTTTCGATCATTTAGGCGCTACTTCTCTATCCAGGTAATTCTAAAGCACTATGGAGACTTACGCGGTCGCTTATGCTTCTGGAACAATGGGAGCTTGCACGAGAATGTATAAAACTGTTTAAGAAAAGATTTCCCAACGACAGGTCGATTATTCGACTCGCAGACCAGGTTAGTTTTGCGCCCATTTATTACTAGTCTTTCCTAATTACATGAAGTTTCTGCACTTACTCAGATGGTCAGCCTTTCAATGTAGGCCCCAGTTCTTCTTTCTTTCTTCTCGTTGTACTGCAACTAGCATCGATAGGGTGGTCAGGTTAGTGTAAATGTTCACTTGCGACTTGAGGATTTGTCGTACTCATTCCCCATTATCTTGTCATCATTGGTCGAGAGGGATTTTGCTCAGAATAGCTGCGCCGAGATGTTTCCAAGTCTCCCACACCAGACAATTATAAGATATAAATTATGAGATTAACCAGATCATCAAATAAAGCAACTACGACAACGAAAACTTACAGCAACCTCGCATCAACTCAGCAAGACCAGTTCATAAGAACATTTAAGTAAATATGTCAATTACAAGATCGTTTGAATCGAAGTGAGATGTACCACCTTGCTTCTCGAATTTCTCCAGGACGGCACGGTTCGTGCGACTAGTCACCTCAGCAGAACGACAAAACCGAATCCTAGGTTATTTAGAAAATGTAATGTGATGAGATTTCTATGGTTCGCCCTGTCGTAGCTATGAAGGTCGTATTTATGATAATGAACATATCGTTGTGAGAAATGGACCAGAAATGCGATGGATACTCTACACAACCTCAACCATGTTATTCGATGCGCCAACGAATGAAGAAATGAACATACCTAATGAATGCTTCAGCAGGGATAAATTTTTTTGTACGATGTATTTGCAGCATCTTTGTTGTGAGAAACATTCAAACAAGGTCCAAAGGTTTAGAGTCTCGCATGTATTTGTTTTTATACACACAGTCGACACGGAACCTCGTAATTATTCAACTATCTTGACAAATATGGAGATTTCCGGCACTGATTTTATCTTTCAAAGAATTTCAATGGAGCAAATAAGCATTTCTATAAGCTACTGTTTTCCTGATGGGCAGAAAAGAGGGTTTTGACGCAATATGCATTTCACGCTGATCAACGTTTCGGCAGTTTCCGTGTTCTTCAGAGTCTGGAAAGGTCAAATTGGTACGCAGCATGCTCATTTACTGCTTGTCTAATAAATATTAAAATAGGCACTATATCAATTTCTTTTCCTATCGTCAAAAAAATTGTAACTTGTTTGTTAATTCCGAGGTTAATATAGAGTCGGTACTGTAGATTACTATACAGTGCATCCAAATCTCTACAGTTTTGTATTTGATGATTGACTGTTCGGATTCTTTCATTGCGGCTGTCACTGAAATGTTCTCCAACCTCAAAACGAGGTATTGGCATTTAACATGTGCAGTAAGTCAACGTTTCGGCAGTTTTCGTGTTCTTCATAGTCTGGAAAGGTCAAATTGGTACGCAGCATGCTCATTTACTGCTTGTCTAATAAATATTAAAATAGGCACTATATCAATTTCTTTTCCTATCGTCAAAAAAATTGTAACTTGTTTGTTAATTCCGAGGTTAATATAGAGTCGGTACTGTAGATTACTATACAGTGCATCCAAATCTCTACAGTTTTGTATTTGATGATTGACTGTTCGGATTCTTTCATTGCGGCTGTCACTGAAATGTTCTCCAACCTCAAAACGAGGTATTGGCATTTAACATGTGCAGTAAAACGTTGCTGCATCTTGTAAACTAGCTTCAATTTAAAACAAAAAGAGTAAATGGAGTGTACCGAAATTCAGAGATGATTCCATAGCCCTTGAATATGAACTATGCGCAATGTTTGTATAACATCGTTAACACTTCAATTGTGGTAGTCAATCATCGGATGCAGAGTGCACTGAATAAATTGATCTCAACATCTTTTGGTCCGTAGACATGGTTGTTCTGCTATCTAGTGGATTCAAAATGTGAGTTGTAAACAGTGTGCCAACAATATCTCCATATTTTTGGACCGTGACAAAGAATTACAATGTTGGAAAATAGTTTAAATCTATCAGGGATTTCGTTTGTATAAAAAGATAATTCAACAAATTTATTACGGGGTGTGAGCATGGCATCGCAAAAAAGCGTCTTCATAATGTGTTTCAAGATATTTTGAACGATGATAAATTTCAGGTTTCAGTAGCAATGGATTCCTCTGATGCACATACGTCGCCTGTGATGTGTGATGATAGAAATGTCCTTGATTACAGCGGTTAGTGACTACAGATTCGCTAAAATATTCAGGTACTTAAATAATCACAGCGTTGCTGAGATATTCGCAAAACTTGGATCCCAGGCAACTTGGAACCATGATCACCCTTTCCGTGAGCTCGCACACTACACACTGAGCCAAGGAGACCCTTGCTATGCATTTATCTCAGCTAGTTTTCTACCTAAAGCTGCCATCAGCAATCACCCGTCATCGGGCGGGATTGATCTGGAGAGCACAAATCGGTATTGAACCCAGGTACCTAAATAATGGTTCTACTTTAAAGAGACTGCTGCTGCTGCTACAACAAAATTAAGCGGCGTTCTTTGCAATCTTTAGCATATTCTCTTATATAGAGTAGCTATAAAACACAGACAATTGGTCTGCATTAAATTGCGAAATTTTTCTGATTTTAGAAAGGTTTTGTGGACAAACAAATACGCATACTGACATAAAAGAAGCAAACTTCTTCGGATCTAGAAATCAGTACATTGGTAAACATGTGTTCATTTTATGTACATATCAGCAATAAACTGCATTTCAATTGTCCATGTTTAGTGGCCGGATCTGACTGTGGTTCATTATTGTTGTGGGAACGAAGCTCAGGCGTACTTGTTGCAGCTTGGAATGCAGACCAAACGATTTTAAACATTGTCCAGCCGCATCCACTGCAGTTTATGTTAGCTACGTCGGGCATAGAAGAAGTTATTCGCTTCTGGGAGCCTACGGAAGAAGGGAAAGAGGTTCGATGAAATTTCCTTCAACTTGCTTGTCACTTGTAAATACTAGTTTCATTGTGATACTAATTATCACAATCGTTGCTCGTCTCCTCTCCGTCACTACCATATTATGATTAACACAGTGTGGACAACGCTTAATTTTCGTTGCTATTTTCTATTTTTTCGTTGCATATTTTCCCACGGAGGTCCTTCATATGACGAATCTCGAGCCGGTTAATCGCGACGATACGTGGCGCGTCCCCAAGTGATGGATAGGGGTTAATCGAGGACCAAAAGCGATCGTATGTTTCCATGAGACGTAGGGGGTCCAGGGGATGGACTCCGTTTCTGCTGCGCCGAATTGGCAGAGCACTGGACGAAGGGCAGCCATGTGAGCAAGCAGGCTTTCGAAAAGGATTTAGTACCATGGACCACATCCACACGATAACAAGGCTCGTTGAAGTATCACGAGAGTACAAAAGACCGCGCTGTCTCACTTTCATTGATTTAAAGAAGACCTTTGATTCAACTGAGATAGAAGCAGCCATGGAAACCTTTGGTAGTCAAGGAGTCCCTACTCAGTACGTAAAGATTCTTCGTGAGTTGTACAAAAATTTCTCAACCATGATATCCCCATTCTACAACGATATTAACGTTGACGTCAAAAGAGGAGTAAGGCAAGGCGATACCATCTCGCCAAAATTATTTACCGCCAACCTCCAGAATGTCACGCGAATATTGGAATGGGATAATATGGGAGTGAAAATCGATGGTCAGTAGTTACACCATCTTGGCTTTGCTGATGACATCGTCCTTGTAACACCAAACATTAGTCAAACGGAACGTATGCTTTCCGACTTTAATAAAGCCTGAGGAAAGATTGGTCATCGCCTAAATCTCACAAAAACGATGTTCATGAAGAACGGATTGGTTTCGTATGCCCTATTTACGCTCACCGGAACGAATCTCTCCGAATGCTGAAGTTATGTCTATCTAGATCGGAAAACCAACATGATGAACGACTTAGCCTCAGAGTTGAGCACAAGGAAACGAACGGATTGGGGAGCTTTCAAGAGCGTCGAGGATGTAGTGAGGAAAACAAGGAGCACCCGACTACGTGCCTACTTTTTTGACTCAACGGTACTTCCTGCGTTAACGTATGCGCCAGAAACCTGGTCGCCGCACAAACATTAAGAAAAAGCACACAGCGTTATCGAACGCGCAGTCGAAAGGACAATGCTAGGAGTATCCCATATCACATGAGTAAGGGAAAGGATCCGAATCACCGACCTGCGTCAACGGTCGAAAATCAAAGATGCCGTTCTGCACGCCAAACAGTCGAAGATAGGGTGTGCCGGACGCGTAATGCGTATGGACGACAACCGATGTGCAAGAGCCGTTAGTGAGTGGATTGTCTGGATTCCTCGGGATGTTAAGCGCACTGCAGGAAGACTACCTACTCGATGGTCAGAGTTCTTCACGAGAAGTCCAGAAGAAAGATATGATGGTCAACGAGTTCGTAGAGGGAGCAGAACCCACTGAGATAATCCTGCATGTGACAGGGGAAAACTGAAGGTTTGCTGGCGCACGCTCTACTAACTCGATGATAAACAGTACTACAGGTGATAGGTGATCCGCATATTTTTCGGTAGCTAATGTACTTGAAGAGTTGAGAAATTCATACGCTTAGAGGAGAGTTTACTTCGTATGGTATAATGGTGATGTCTTAATGACGATTTCAGATCCTATTCTAAGAGTTTATTTAGGGTTAAGGAAGGTTTTATGAAGTGCAGCCTGGGCGCGTATGAGGAACCCGCAACTCATGCAGGGACCAATGTTGTACTAGGGATTGGACGTGAATTTATGGAACCTGTTCCGCGACATCTTGTTATATACAAATTTCGTCTTCGCAGTTCTAAATTGAATGTGACACTGACCAGTCTCTCGAGAATTTTCCTCTCCAAAATTTCCATAACCACAGCTACAAAGTCTGGCCGAAAACTCTGTTTTTCCGCAGTGATATTATTTCGTTTAGTTTGAAAGACGAATAGCGGAGCCGTGGACGCACTTTGGTCAGCGGAATCGATATCCCACCGACGAAAGAGACATATTTCTTCGGCTTATTGGTTCCCAAATGGTGTGTACTTAACGAATCAAACTCTGGTATTTCATTTCGTTGTTAGATTATTCTCCTTAATGTTACTTACGAGAAACATTGCCTAAGCGAATGTACACATTTCAGTTGCGAAGAAGTGAAGAACGTCCCGAATGCGTAGCGAGCTAGTTGGTCCTAAGTAGTTATGTTTTCTCCTTCCTCATGACAGTTGTTGCGCATCGACACAGTAAATGTGCCTGCTTATGTACTACTGTTCTGTGTTTTGCAATAAGTAGTTTAGCTGTGCTTCTTCTTATGGTTTCGGTATGTAGACGATGATAGACTGTCTCTGTACATTAAATACTACGTCTTGAAGTAAGCTAACATATGAAAACTCGTGGTATAAAATTCCGTCTTGAAGATAAATTTTAAAAACGCGTTACCCTTTGCAAAACAGAAATGTAAATAAATACAGATGACACAAGAAATCTCCATAAGATGCAAGAAAGGCTCGGAACCCGGCAGTATAATCCAGTAATGAAAATGGTATTAAACTATGACTAGCTGACAAGATGAAATAAAATATGGAAGTGTAGTGATCAGCTAACTAACTTAATAGTCTCATTTGAATTATAGGTCATTTAAAAGAATAAGAGTATCTATCTTCAACGGTCAAAGTATCGGTATCACATATTTAATGCTTATTAACGAGATTATTTAAAAGCAGGAAAGAACAAAGACCTGAGAGAAGCAATACTGATACAGAGAGGGTAATAAGTAGGAACTAACACTTGAAAGCTCTTTTGATCGCTTTATGTTCATTATTTTCTAATAAATCAACCAAAATATGTGTATACAATGGGAGGAGCTCATGTTTCACTACCTCGTATTTAAGTGAGTTGAGGCCGTCCACTTTCCATTGTGTTCTCGTCTGTGCCATAAGCTTGTACCGACATCTAAGA
The DNA here is from genome assembly GCA_009735665.1 of Angiostrongylus cantonensis. Classification (NCBI taxonomy): domain Eukaryota; kingdom Metazoa; phylum Nematoda; class Chromadorea; order Rhabditida; family Metastrongylidae; genus Angiostrongylus; species Angiostrongylus cantonensis. The sequence continues at coordinate 117,728 of MQTX01000069.1, forward strand.
GAATGTCCGTAGAATTACATAACACCGATAAACAAGCATTCTTTATATAAAATCCTACTTATTCACTGGGTTGCTCTTTGCTTCGTGCTCATGCTTAATCATCTTGTAGCGAGCTATTGGGGCGGGATACCTTGCAACTTTATACCCAGCTACCGATACCCTAAACACAAGTGTTGTCAGTGATTTAAAATCATTTGGTCAAAGTTATATTCCAAGAATAAGTTGTTAAAACATTAGAAAGTAGCTCTCTTTACCACACAATGACAATTAATTACTTGCACAATGTGCGACTTAACGGCGAGCTAATAGTGTTCAAAAGCCGCTACGGTGCAAAAGAATTCACGTTGCATATCGAGAGTATTCACAATCGTCAATGTTACATTGGCGGCAACTATTATTTCTCATTCGCTCATTTCTTCTTCTGTAGTTTACTGTATTTGTTATGACGATTACCACAATGACGGTCGCACCTGTCGGCAAGATCATCATCTTCGCCACCCCATCCCCAATATCGGTTCGAGAAACCATTAATGGATTGCAGCTGGCCAACAGTCATTGCGCTGATTCCACCAAATATTGCCGTATATGGTAGCCTGAAGCGATAATAGATTGATAAAAGGTCAATTACTAACCATACTACTAAAGAAAATTTCGTAGATAATAGTTACTTGTAGTTGAACTTGTCGACAGCCACGCTCATATGTCGAGGAATTGTCGGACACGAGTATAGGTTCCGATCGTCTTCAGGTAGAAGATCGACATCATGAAATATGAAGCACTCCCACATGTACAGTTTGATGCCTTCAGCATACCCAACATTCATTAGCTGCAAATGTTCTTCAATTCATCCAGATGCACCACTATGCAAGAAAGAACTATAAACCTTTGCCCTATTAAAAGTCTGGTTTGCGACTTGTTCAACAACAATGATAGCGTAGTCGAGCTGCTGCTTCGTTAGTAATGAATGTAGGTTGTGAAGTAGGATACGCAGATGAGAATCACGATCACGGTACGGAACCACAACTGCCACCTGGAATGGAAGGATCTTGTTGCTTTCAAAAAATGTAAGCCCCAATGTATCTTTATATATAATAGGACAGCTCACTATAACTCACTTTATGCCTTGATCTGCAATTTTTTGGCTGTCCATGACCACCCGGTTCTAAATAAGGGTAGAGTTTCTGAAGCGCCAAAAAACTTGGAGAATCCATCCAAACCCGAATAGGACCGACAAGACGAGGTGGTACCAAAGGACAGAGCTTCAATAATGAAGACTGTGATGTAAATGGGTAGCTCGTGTTCATAAACTGATCTGAAACTGACAACTTGAGTTTGACTACAAAGTCACCATCTTATCAAAAAAAAAAAAAAGAAATAATGACTGACTAGAACACTGGTGAACTTTTTATGAGTGTAACTTTTCTACTATTCCAGGCAATCTTACACTAATTCCAAAAATAGACCAGCAAAAGCTACATAGTTCTGGATTAATAATGGTCCAACAACCACAGAATTACCAAAATTGTATATGACCAGTATACAATTATACTCTAATATTGAATTAAATAATTCAATTTATATCGCAAAAAGTTGCTTATTTTTTCGAGAAGTTACCTCCAAGTATGTAGATTTTGGTTGCGATTCCAACATAAATCAAGGGAAACCAAGTCCAATCTTCATAATTTTTGAAACGAATCCGAAAACCTCTTCCATACTCTTCATACTTCTAGTTGAGGCACTACGTTGTTTCTCTTTTTCGCCACAACTTTTACGTCTATATTGTTTTATTGACGGCTATCCTATCGCCAGATATCGTAAAATTAAACGGCACGGTACTGGAAAGGGTGAGGCCCTTCTCATGCATTAGAAGGTCATGAAGCATTTCTGGAATTCGGTGACAGTGAAGTGGGACTTTACAACTGGGTCTCTTGAGTTAACACGAAACAGGAGTGAAAGGATTCAAGGATGGAAATCATAGGTTATTAGCTGGTAATAACAAGTAAAATAAAGTAATATGAGCAAATTTTACTATTTTGTACTTTTGCTGTTGTTTTTAAAATAAACGATGCAAAAATAGAGAATGAAACCACTGGTAACTCATAACTGCGGATTTCAATGATTCATGAAACTCGCTAACAACGGCGGACGACGACATAATAAACACAATACGTCAATAAAAACGTTGACCTGAAAGAGGCGGTGAGAGAAATCCAAGTTCATTACTCACCGTCATCAGTACTCCCATTCAACAATAATTCACTATCAACCGTAGCTCGAACACTGGTATCGCTAGGCAAATGTGATACAGTTGAGTGACTGTCATTCTGATGATAGACTACAGTGTTTTCCAAAACGGAATCAAGGAGATCGGCCTCCAAATATGTATTGACGCGGTCAAAGTTTTCAAAGATCGATTGGCCCTGAAGAAGGTGAGGAAGCTATAAACTAGAATAAGGTTGTAAAAAAAAAAAAAGCAGATTGACAATAACTGATTGAGTAATGGCAAATTGCGATTAGAAATTAGAAATAGGTAAGGAAATGGTTTAAATAGGTAGAAAAGAAACCATGCTGATAATAAAAAGCGAAGTATCTCAACTGTCTTGGTCACTAGGAAAGTACGAAATTTAAAAGTAGAAAAGGATTTAAGGGAAAAGATGTTATTGGTAAGAAATGACTCAATAGATCGGCCAAGATCACACAGTAATGTTCACACACTGTGAAACGATTTGAATAAATTGTAAATACAAAAGTGATCACAATGTCAACTATGCCGCAACGACTATGTGGACGAGTAATATCAAAGAAAGACGAGGCCTACGAATCACAATTACTATTTATATCCTTGTTGAGCAAACACGCAGCATACGTGGCGTTATTTTATTCTTTATTACAATTAAGCTGAGGTTTCGGGGGATTTCACCACCTCAGAGCCTGGAAAGGTCAAGTTGACTGCAATCTACCCAGCCTAACACCTCCACAACCAAACGGATAAAGCGCTAAACCATGATTACAATCGCATTGAAAACAAAACATTTTTTAACACACTCACTGCTTTCTAGTCTTTCACTGAATATGTCACGTGGAGGCCAACAACACAGAGTTCACAATACGCTTCCACGGTTGGCATCAACTTGACGCACTCAGTGGAATACTTATAGTACGTAGTGAGTGTAATTAAGAAGTTATTTTGTTTTCAATGCGATTGGAATCTTGTCTTAACGCTTTCTCTGTTTGGTTACAGAGATGTTAGGTTCTGTAGATTGCAGTCAACTTGACCCTTCAGGCTCTGAAGAGGTCGAAATCCGCTGAGACGTTCAGCTTCATCGTAATAAGGAACCAAATAACACCACGTGTTGGCTCAATAAGAATATAAAGAATAATCTGATCAATGCTCAGGTTAATAGAAGTTCGCTTGTAGTATTACTACAAAACATGTTAGCTAAATTAGTCTGTTTCACATTAATATCATAGATCTGTCAGAACAAAAATCATTATGCAGGTAGATGTAAAAACTACGCACCCTTCATTTGAGTGTGTCTTAACAAGAAAAAAGTGAATGGCTACATTTGGTTCAACTTATGAAATGTAAAGCGAATAGAAAGAAACAATAACAAATTTACTTTGTCGACGAGCAGATGCAGAACTCCAACAGCGATGATGAGCACCAGTAGCACTTTGATCTTATTTCTAGTCACTACGGTCATTACGCGTGAAGGTCACTGCAGTATATCCGAGACCGACAAGAAACGCTGCTTATCGCGATATCGACATCTAAACTAATAGAAAGGTAATAGGTATTTCCAAAGTAAAACTATACATTGATATAAAAGCCAACTAGAAAAACAACTATCAACTCCGTCTTTTCTCCAAGTCCCAGTGAGCTTCAAAGAGGTACAATATCAGTACAGGTCTTTAAAATCGACCAACTGGGCGGATATGAAGAACGCGGAATGAAAATATAAGTCGTGCGGCGGATAAGTCGGCTCCTTGAACACAAACCAAATTTGTCGAACACACTTTACTGCATAAATTTCTACCGATTACTTCTCGGTACTGATAACTCCAAGCCAATGTCTACTAACTTGTTTCTCAAAAGTATGAAAAGGTAACCAAACAATAACTGAATAAAAGATCACGCAGATAAAGAGACTAAGAACAAGAGAAACCAAGTCGTCTAGCGATCAACGTAAACACCAAACGAATCACGATTTGAAGAAAACAAAGCGTTATTATCGAATTTTAACCTCCCGCATTCAAAAAAATCCAAACCTCAGAGTTTGTAAAAGAAATCCCAGCGTAGTTTCCATCGAACATCCGTATACTCATATTGTCCTTGCTATGTTACTCAAGTAAGAACGGAAAACCTACGCTTATGAATTTTTTGGAGGAACTCGAATTTCAGCGTAAGATGGTGGAAAAAAGCTCGAAATATTGGTACGAACAAAGTACCAATAGCACGGTGGAACGTCGACTTTGGAAGCTTCGGAACAAATCGATATAATATCTTTGCAGGTGAAAGAATGGTAGAAATTCCCGTCCTGCCACTGATAGTCAATATTTGAGTGCATCCGTTCAAAATCTGCTGACACGCTTGGACTTCAAGCCAAAACACTTTGTATGAGCGTAAGGATAGCAAGAGGCGAGCGTAAGGATAGCAAGAACCTCTGTAGTGTAGAACAATAGTTTAAGAACCACCTACTGAATTAGAAAGACAGAAAATTAGGTCCCGATAAATGGGGTTTTGCACGAATGGAATGGATGGCAAAATGATCGTCCTTGTGAGGTCCAGTCAACGCTACTGCACACAAAGACGATCTATTTCTTCACCGCAATGTGACATGCTATGAAAAAATAATCATGTTCGGAAAAATCAGAAATGAATAGCGAACGTCTTGAATTCTAACAGAATCACTATGGCAGGAAGAATCGCATGAGAATCGACAAACCGAAATATCCAGCGACCGGCATTAATCAATCGAACGGGCCTAATTCTCTCAACCGAAAACGCCCGACCACATATCCCATAACCAACGCTAATAGATTAGAGGCGATCCGTCCGTATATGATCTTAATCGGCATGCTCATTGGATCTCTCGATAATCCACTCTCACCTCCACAAGCATTTCAACAAACACATACCGAAAAAACCTACATAATTAGGCCACACAAACTGTTATCTTACCGTCTAAGACGTCTCTACTTTATAAATTATATACCTGATTAGTAAAATTTATCATAATATTGCAAACCTGGATACCACTTAAATAGGAAAATACACCACTCAGCGTTATCGAACACGCTATCGCGATAGTGATGATAGGACTACCTCATATCGACAGCAAGGGAATCCAAGGTTCTAAACTATTAGTCTGATTAATAATCAAGTACGCTGCCGTAAATACGGTTTCGAGAATCACGTCGGTTTACACGTAATACATCTTAGAGATAACCGGAAAGAAACAGTCGTTGTCGAGTGGATCGCATGCGATGTAATGCTCACGACAACAAGACCACCGATTCATGGTCAGACCTCTGCATCAAAATACCTAAAGCCAAATAAGAAGCTCTTCGAGTCCTCGAGCAAGTAGAAACTACTGCGTTAATCCTGAACGCTGTACGAACGAAGGAGGATTGTGTGATGCAAGAAATGTGATAAATTCGTATAGCGATAAACGGTAGAACAGGAGATATAATAAATATGTGTACACGAGAAACCTCAATCACTTTCCAAATAGAGTTTTCAAAGCAAAGAAGATCAGAGAAGAATAGCTCTAAACAATGTTATTCTAGAAGCAATGACATTATGATCGAAGTAACACGGCAATAGACATTTCAGTGATCATCGAGGTACCTCTGCCTGGTTATCACAGCGTAAAATGTACGGTTATGGGTAATACGATAATAAAAATGCTGAAGAATAAAACAGAATCCTACTAGTAAAACGACACCCACTCGTTGAAAAAATTCGCAATTGTTGTGCTTCCGAAATGCTTTTGTGTCAATATAGTTACTATCCTTTCAACGGTTTAGCGCTTTATCGTGTCTGGGAGATGTTCCTGGATGTCGGGCTGTGATGTACAGTGGATGGATTATTCAACCCCCGCAGAGTCTCCCAAGCTGAGTCTGGCGTTTCCATCATGAAGCCTAGCAAGAGTACTCTAAGAGTAAACCAATACAAGGATCCACCACCGTCCTGGTACCAAACTTGTCGCATGATGGCAAATCTCGCTCTGATCCATAAGGACTGCGGGTGACCACCTGGCGTAGACTTTGGCCAGGCTGACCTCGGGACTCCAGGAAGCCACAATAGCTAAACCAATAAAACTCCGAAAAAGTGGGAATTGTACTGGGGCCCGCGCAACCACTGAAGACGGGAAATTCGAGTATTCAAGAGAGTATAGTTACTACATTTGCGGTTGCCTACAGACAACAGAACAAGAACTACTAAAGCCTAGGCGCAAAACCACACCCACACGAAATTTGGAGTGTTTCAAGAGGATGTTTTGCACCGATAAACTCATTCTAAAACTTTTCTTCTCAGTGAATTTACCAGTTTTAAAGAACTGGACACTATTTTGCCTTAAACTATGAGTAGACAAAAGAAGACCTATATTACCGTTCGAACGCTTCTTTTTGAGCGAGCATCGGCTTTTAATATAAATTTTAATGTTCGACAGGTAACGATTCCGGAGACTTAACCTTTTCCAGAGCCTAGACATATTGTTGAATAGCTGCATTTTTATTGGTAGGTGGGTCTCAGTTGCATTGCTTGAAATTGAAGAAATACACTTCTTATGTTAAACTAACCCTAGTGGAAATCCTCTGATTTATCAGCATGCGAAAACAAAACAAACTTAAAAGACAGAACCAAGGAATTAGCAACCGCCAATCTCCAGTATAAAAAAACCCCTACGACCCAATAATAATAATAACCAAAATTCAAACCCCTGTGGGAAATTGGAGGATGATTTGTACTATTTCTAAGTATTCTTCAAAAGAAAACATTATAAACCAAACCAAAAACACTCACTGCTTTTTCGTTCTTAACGATTAAGACAACCCGTTCGCTGTTCATAAACAATGATGAGTGAACCTCATTCAGATCGGAAAACTGATTTTAGATGTGATAAGTCGATAAAAACCATTGTAATCAGTTGAATAGTGTGTTAGGACACACTGAAAACACTGAAGTGAAGAAGAAATAATTTACCTTCAAACTCGGGTACTTCTGTATCACAGTAAATCCTAGTAGAGAAAAGCTCAAGCACGAAGTCTCCACCACGAATGAGTAGTGTATTTATGCAACTGGAATAGCTGGAACAATATCTATGTTCACGTGAATGAAATGTGCTTGTTATTCGAAAATAATGACTCATATAAAACAATATTTACTGTAGAGACGGACTCCAGTGTCACATCGCCTCTGATGAGCCAGTCGCAGGAATCGCTGCTGCCTCAAAAATCATCGCTGTCCTGTCAGAATCTCCGGCACAAAGTGGTTAACCTTCTTCTAGCAACGACGACTTATGACTGTATGTAGCGGAACGCTGAGGATATACTACCATAATTGTCCCGGGACCACTAATAGAAATCGGTATTCAACACATCGGTAAGGCCACAGGCCTGATACTCGAACCTTAACCAAACAGATACACCCACCCGGGCATTTCTATAGATGAGGACTATCTATCGACGAAATGAGTAGAAGTGCTTAGCACACATGAAATTCGACGAATAGATGGCTAATTGGAATAAACGAAATAATATAAAATATTACAAAAGATTTTCTTTCATTAAATCTGTAGCATACAGTATACAGCATTATCAAACGAGCTACCGAACGTAATTATTGGAATTACTAACATTATAACATTTAAAAAAAACGCCGTAGTTCACCATTACACCAAACCAGGAAAGGACATCGCTACGCTCAGAGGACAAACGACCAGTTTTTCACAGACAGACAATACTCCTTTCGATTACACCAATCTGACGAACAACTTTGGATCAACACTGTTTACACGAACTCGTTTACATGAGCCATAATAAAGCATCAAATGGAATCTGCGAATGGACCGAGAATATCAACATTGCTCTGAACAAGTACATGGTAGATCAGACTGCTGTTCATTTGCTTAAGTCAAAATCATGTGCGCTATAACAAGGGTTCCCCGTAGAAGAGTAAAGCAATCCTATCACCAGACGAAAGTCAGAGCGAACGCGATCACTGACGACATCTGCCGATCTAAGAGAGGGTCTACCATGTCCACGCACAATTCTCCACTCGATGATAGTGTTAAAGTATAACCAACGACAAAATATTAGAACCTAGAGAGATACTTCAGCCTTACAATCTACATGCGAGAAATGTATCTGTCGAAAACTCGCAAACCAAGAGTCGAATGGAACACAACATTCGATTCCACTCAATAACCAGTTCCGGGATATGAATGTACGACTTCGACGCTGCATTTCTGTAGTGAAGGAAATATTTATAATACGGAAGGTCTCTCCCATATCTAGACCAACAATGCGACTGTAGTTACTGAAAATTACATTACATCAAATTTCTAAACACGACGAATCAATGACCAGTTCTGAAATCGATTGTTCTCTATAGAGAACCTTGAACTACACCGTATATTAATATCATCGATATGTCAAGAATGCACAACGCTGTGGTTGAAGGCGATCTGAAGTACAAATAGGATCAATTCCTGCGCCCCAGACTCACCAAAACCCCCATCCCTCCGGTGTCGGCGAACTGGTAGTAGAATTGTCTGGGAAGATAGCATCACTGGCTCGAGACATCGGTAGGGCGCTGCGAATCACTATATGGGCGAGATATGCACTCATTCACCTACAGCGATGCTTAATGAAGTCGAATGCACGGTGCATCCTTCAGGGACATAGATCAACACCGAGAGCTTTATCCTTTATCTTTTATGCCAGTGCATTATTAATACTACCAAATGAATAACAAAGGAGGTCTAGCGCAGATGACTAAGTAGTCGCGAAGATGGCGAATGAGTTCACAATGCTCTTATTATACGTAGTAAGACACTTAGTACATGAACATGCTGCCTTCGCAAAAAGTAGCAAAGCCTCTAGCACTATATCCACTTGATTGGTAACTTTCCTGTCGAACACTTTTCCTTTATTCCTGTTTCTCAAGAAAACTGAAGTAGAGCTTCCCAAAGTAATCTCCCAGTGTGCACGACTGGGTTGACACCAGCATGGCGACGATTCGTAGCACTAGTTTACACCACGCTAGTATTTCGGGTTGAAATGTCGGATTACTTCTCGATTTTTTGAGACTGAAAATAGAAATTGAGCTGCTGGCTGGTGTCAAGAGGTGTATGTTGGAACACATCGTCTTGCAACTATCTATAAAACATCACTACGGCCTCGTATGATGAGTAAATAACTTTCATTACGATTCCATGAAAGTTCCTCCTGCAATAGAAAAAACGATCTCCATAGAAGAAAGGGAATCTACCAACCTACTATAGCATTTCCGTTTTTGAACGCTGCCACCTCTGCGCACTGTAAGTCCATCGAATACATCACGGAAAAGAAAATTGAATAAACGACAATATGAATAGAAACTTCATCAGAGCAGCGCGCTAGTGGAGTTCAGTGAGTAGTGATCAGAAATCGGAATCATAGAGCAGTATTTGTACTACTCGTATTCAGGTCAAGCAGATCTCTTACCCAAGTAACGTCACTAAAGTTCGAATGTACGAACGATAAACGAAAGAACTCAATCCTCGAAAATATCGATATTCTAAGCAATTCGACTTATCTATCTTTGACTATATAAATGTAACGGATATTCTGGAGAACGTCATCCTCTTGATGACATAGAGAGTTGAATGTCAAAACATTACAAACACGAGCATCATCTGTGGAATTCCCCTCAATCCAGTTTCAAGCCCGAAATTAATCGTGTACGTCCTTCGATGCGAAAAAAAAACCAATAATCCATAAACTTTTGCCCTTAAAAGACTGAATCTCGCTACCACATAATTATCGGTGAGTGGTGAGTGTAGGGATTTCCTACTCACTAGTTCTTGCACTAAAGTAGCAAGGCATAACAGATACGAGAATGTGGAATAAAAATTTTCGAGTCGCTCCGTAGGTTTCGGTAACAAGCATGCCTATTGGAACGAATAGGAATTAATCTCGGATAAGCGCTCTACCTTCAGGATACACGCATTAACTTCTAAATGTTCTATAGCACAAATCATATGAACTCCTACAAATTGCAATCAACAGATGTAGTTTAGCAGATATGAATGGTGAGAAATTGAAGACAAGTCATTCAGATGACCACAAAAGAGACGAAACCGCAACCTGAAGGCATAAAAAGAAGTGTAACCAGAGCCATCTCGGTAAGAAGGGTAGTTCAGTCCTTGTTCAGACATTCGCTAAAGAAAATACGAAATGAAGATTGTAAGGAAATAAATTATGGTGAGGACGGGCCTCCAGCACGCATAACGAGCGCGATTGGTGTGGACACACAAGGGCGTGCGAATGGGATTAGCCGTCACTATAAACCAGAACGCAGGTGGTGCAGTGTTCAAATGCGCCCTGCAACACACACATGGGGTCGGTCCCGTGCGCATGGCCCACCAAGCCTTCCATCACTCCAGGATCGGCAAATTGGTACCAGACTTGTCTGGGAGGCTAACAGCACTGGCTCAGCACATCGGTAGGCCACCTGGGGTCACTGTGAAAGTCAGATATGCATCCAATCACTTCAAACGATGTTTAATGAAGTCGAATGCATGGTGCATTCCTCAGGAATTGATCAACGCCAAGACCTTAACCTTTTCATCCCTTTATCAGCCAGAACAATAGAAGGCTGTGCTTTCATGTCCCAGTCATCGAAAACCAGTTGAAACATTGACATAGTACTTTCCCGTCCAATAATTCGTCTCCTCATTAGCGTTAGAAATGTCCCTAAACGTCGCACCATGATCTACAGCTACGGTTCATTCCCACCGTGGTAAATAAAGCTAACCAGCAGTTTAACATTCTCCTCTGGAAATCCTAAAACTACAGTAAATCTAGTCCACTGGAAGAGATAACGAACTGTTCTTGTTAACCTTCTCGCTAGAAACAGTGGAAAAGCGTCATCATACCAAAGGTTAGCTGTCTAATTCCAGTTCGAGATCACCGAGGGAGAGGAATTCACACAGTAGCTCTAACGAGCGATGAGGTAAATGAAACTTGCTAACGGCTGCTGGAGCTCATCGCTGACTAGCGTGACCAAAAATGGTGGTGTTTTGCCCCTTTCTTTAATACTGATAGTGCGACAACAAATGTAAGGGAGATATCGAGAAATGCTTCAACGTTGAACATAGCTCATGAGAAATCTTTTGGTTGAAGCGATCCGATTATTGGAAGTACCACCACAAACAAACAGTGCTGGAGATTTTTGGTAAGTGTTGACTTCGCATACACAGGAATAATGCAACAATGACATTTGGGCGTAAACAACCAACAAAAAAGTATATACATAACATAATGCACAACATTCAAAGTAAAATGGTGAAAAATGCTATGTCGAGTACTACATCTCGATGAGCACGTCAATATGGACAGACTAAACGGCAGCGAAATCTTGGTACATACACTGTGGTGATGAAAGTCTGCATGGGAATTAAGTGAACAACGCAAATTGCAACAATGCCAAGAAGAAATCGAGACCTAAACACTAGGGGGGACATAGTTCGGCTGAGATGATACGAAATAATCATCAAAGAAATGGAAAAGATGATCGAAAGTCGGTCGTCGTTCCGGGATTTTGTCCCAACACTTTAACATCACCTGCAAATTTAAGATGATAAACTTCTCGCATGACTTTACTAACATCGCTCTAACAACGTTAGAGTCATGGCAATGTGAGAAGAGTTCCCCTGACCTCATTATAAATTTGCTCAGGACAGCCTCGCGGCATTGGCATACGATATCCGATCTCCACTTGCTCCACTACTTCTCTGTTATGCATGCCTAAGTAGAGTAGCGAAAAATTCACATTTGTCTTCCAATAAATAATTGATTACTGAAAAACTCTCACCTGGATATGGAACCTGTCCCTTCGTCATAAGTTCATAAAGTAGTATTCCGTACGACCACACGTCACTCTTAACGGTGAAATTACCGCATGTGGCTGCCTCCGGCGCAGTCCATTTGATAGGGAATTTAGCTCCTGTTCGAGCTTCATATATGTCTTCTTCCATTAGTTTTCGTGCAAGTCCAAAATCTGCCACCTGTAATGAAGAGCAAATAACCCATTAAATGGTACACGATGTGAAGTCCACCACATTACTATTACACAGTTACTATTATACATTACTACTATATCTTCCCAACGGTTTACGCTTCACCGTGGTTGGGAGGTGTTCTTGGGGATCAGGCTGTGATGGATAACGAAGTGATCCATCCCGGGCAAAGTCTCCCAAACTGAGAAGTCCGGCATTTGCATCATGAAGCTCAGCTAAGAGTAAACCAATACCAGGATCCAGCACCGTCCTGGTATCAAAGTCGCATGGTGGCAAATCACCCTCTAATCCACAAGGGAGGCCACTGCATGGTGGTGGTGACCTGAGGGAGACTTTGGCCAGGCTGACCTCAGGACTACAGGAAAACAATGACTAAGCCAGAAAACTTCGAAAAATGGAGATTATGCTGGGCCCACATAACCAGTGAGGACGGGCTATCCGAGCATCTAAGTATACAATTACTATATAGGGATTGACTCCTAGCAATGATTCCAAACCCAACTTTTGTGACCGTCGATATTATGTGTTTAAAAAAAAATTTTAACGTCAAAAAACCGAGTATTTTCTCGAATATTTGAAACATTAGAACCACTTGATAGGCAAGAACACAGAAACAAATCCTTCGCAAAAATATGCTGAACCTGACCGAAAATTGGAAAAAACAATGTGGCATATACTATGAGGCTATCAATAAAAAAAATTAACGCTTATCTAACCTACAACCAACAATATCCTAGTTCTATTGGTAAAAACAGTGTCCACAAAAAGGGATCACACGGTAAAACACTATTTATCAAACCACGAATGACAAGTAAACTGCGGAATTGTTCTACCTTAACGACTGGGACACCACTAATCTTCTCTCCAACAAGAACATTTCTAGCGGCCAAGTCACGATGAACTAATTTTCGTTCCTCCAGATACATCATGCCATTCGCAATCTATAAACGAAATCACAAGTGAGAAAAACCAGACGATTAAAGAACGAGCAAAAATAGACTAAATGAAACCTGAGCGGCCATATCAACAAGCGCTTGTATTCCAAGAGAAGCTCCTTCATTTCTCAAATAGTGTAGGAGGGATCCGTTACACATGTATTCCGTGATAATATAAAAGGGCTCCTCACGTGTACAAACAGCGTACAACTTCACCAAGTTTGGATGATCACATTGCTTCATTATTTGTGCCTCCCTGTAAAATCAAATATGTAGATATATATTTATTATTTAGGGGCGCGCGTACGGCAGTGGTTATAGGTGTCCTGCAGTAAATATGGGATCGATCCCCGCGTTCCACGCCCACCAAGCCTTTTCTCACTCCAGGGTCAGGAACTTTTTACGAAACTTGTCTGGAAGAATAGCAGCTCTGACTCAATGCATCGATAGGCTACCGCGAGTTATTATTAGAACAAATGCGCTTCCATTCACCTCCGAAAATGCTTGGTAGTGTCGAATGCATCGAGTAACCACTCAGAGATTGATCAATGATGAGACCTTTACATATTATTATTTGGATATTGGACGACCCGTCCACACTGCTTTTGCAGACCCAGCACATTCTCCATTATTCGGAGTTTTGCTGGTTTAGTTACTTTGTTTCCCTGGAGACCTGAGTTCAGCCTGGCTAAAGTCTGCACCAGATCGTCGCCACCACAGGCAGTCGCGACTCTTATTTATAAGAGGAAGATTTGCCACCCTGCGACTATTTTGATACTAGGGCGGTGGTGTCTCCTGGTATTGATTTACTCTTAGCTGGGCTTTCTGATGGAAAGCCAGACTCCTTCTCAGCTTGGGAGACACTGCCGAAGGAACAAATACCCGATCACCTCTCGGCCACGATGAGGCGGTAAACTGTTTGAAGGTCTTTTATTATTATACTTACCATGTATATGTATATAAACGTGCATGTACATATATATTATATTATATATATATATATAATGAATATCCTGCTATGAGTATCAAGTGTAACTCGTGAATATAACGCACCCCAAAAAGGCTTCTGGGGACATAGTTCCGGGTTTCATCGTCTTTATTGCTACCTCAACGATTCCACGCCATTTACCATACCACACCTGCAAATCAACCTTTGAAACTCACTACTCTTAAAAGTACAATTGCAGATGCAGTGTTACCAGATGCAGTGTAAAATGGACAAATAAGAAACCTCACTGCAAAGAACACTTACCTCACCAAAGTTCCCGTCTCCTAACTTTCTCTTCAACTGCAGCTGATTTCTAGGAATTTCCCAATTCTGCTGAGTATCATGGCTAAGATCTGGGCGCGTTGGTGCGATTCTTGGAGCTGGGAATGTTAGTTGACAACATAAACCATCAGCCATTTCTGAAATGTTCATTTTTGAAAATGACCGAAGCTCGTTAATTCTGTAAAAAGCCAAAAGAAATATTACATACCGGAATAGTAAGCAACAAGTTCCTGCAGCGTGCGAAAAGTTCTGCGTGTTGTGATGAAAAAGCCTTGATCATGATCAAGACGCTTAATCTTATAATGTTTTACAGAACCTGAACATAGAAGGAAATACGACTGATTCTGCAAAGAAAGCACAATGTACAAGACCTCCTCGAATATCGTCTGAATCTCTGATTGTCAATGCAAACTCTCGGCCATCTGCTTCTCTCTCACGTATTAAAAAGGTTCCTTTTGGCAAATTGTTAGCTAAAACCAGTCGCTCAGCACGATTTCGCGGGATCTTTCCAGCATACCATCTGAAGTATAAAGTTCTTAAATCATTATGAAGGAACAATATTAATGCTGAACAGTAATGAACGTGGAATGAAGCAGAAACAAACAAGATGCTTACTCTTCACTTTCTATGGTTTGCTGCTTAGCTACGAAATTTCTCGGCACATATCCAGTATTTCCTGTACGCTGATGACGCACATACCACCAGTCGCAGTTACTACAGCAAAGAACGATAATGTCTTTCCGAGATTTTAGAGGAACAAGACAAAATATTTGGCAGATTCAACAATTTTGAGATATGCTAGTGACTAGTTAAATATATTATCGATTCCTTACAAGTCGAGAACATTAACCTATAAGGGATTCTTACAGGGTAAGTTTTCATGACGCGGGAATATGCGCGCTTGTTGATACCATTAGTTCTTGCGAATTCTTGCGTGGCTGCCTGGATGGCCCGTCTTCACTGGTTATTCGGGCCCCAGGATAATTTTCACTTGATTGGACATTTGTTGGTTTAGCCATTGTGGTTCTCCGGAATCCCGAGGGCAGCCTAGCAAAAGTCTGCTCCAATATGTCACTACCACAGGCAGTGGCCGCCTTTGTGGATCAGAGGGAGATTTGCTACCATGCGAATAGCTTGATACCAAGACGGTGGTGAATCCTGGCATTGGCTTACTCTTTGCTGGCTTTCCGAATGGAAACACTGGACTCCTTCTCAGCTTGGCAGGTCATGCTGAAGGGTGAATCACTCTGCTGTACATCGTAGTAGGCCGTCCAAGAGAATCTCCAGCACGCGATGAGGCGGCGCACAGTTGGGACACTTGCCAATTTCCAGGCGAATTAAGTACTTCCTGCTTGTGTAATGGGATAGTTTTTCTTTTCAAATCTTAGTGGTAAGATGAAACCCAAAGAAGCCTAAAATACACCGACAAAGGTAATCTTACTGGAAAGATTATTTCCACTCCATTCTACCAAGTTGGTTTTAAGAGAAACTTCCAACTCATAATTACTTACTGAGAAAACATTGCGGTCGATTTAGTGCTTGCGTTATATGGAAAACATTTGTGAAAGAAATCTAGAACCTCGTAAAAACTTACATACATAAGAAACCAAAAGAAAGAATAATAAGCCAGAAGTTCTAGAAATCACACAGTAGAATGAGCACCACTTTTCTACTTCTGAAAAAGCATTATAAAAAGTTACTACTCACCTCTGATCTAGTAAATACATGATATCGCCTTTCTTAAAACTGAGATCGCCATCTGCTCGTGAATCGTATGCATAGAGAGCGACCAGAATTTCCTTCTCTGAAAATTAAAGGCCATAAACACCACTTAGAAAACAATGTCATCTAGTTACCATTACCCATTGTTGGGCCTTCTTAGACAAATTATATAAGATCTATTCTAAGTTGATAACGTTGTGAACCGATTACTGAGTGGGAAATTAAACAACAAATACGAAAAGATGAAACAGTAACTAACATCCATTAAGAATCCGTAAAGATCCTAAAGACGATTAATTACCAAAAAAAAAACATTGAACTTTGGCTATAGGATATGCGATGACTTAATCTATCAAATCAGTGCGTTGTAAACTTCGAATTGATTTGGTGAGAACTGCACTGATGAAAAGAGGGTATACGGACAGATCTGGGCGTCTATGTACTCGTGGGGTTACACTGGAAGCAGTTTTTGCTTTCAAATAAGACTTTTTGTAACTTACTGGACCATGTTTAAAAATCAACAAGGAGTAATCCTGCTATGACTGTGTTTAAGGCGTTCTAATATGACAAAGGGCACGTGTGGCGCAGTGGTCGAAGGCGTCCTGCGATACACATACGATAGATCTTCGCGCCTCAAGTTCACCAAGCCTTCTAACCCTCCGTGGTCGGCAAATTGGTACCGGACCTGTCTGCGAGGATAGCAGCTCTGGCTAGATACACCGGCAGGCCATCGCGAGAAATGATGATAAAGATAATGATGATAAAGTAATAATGATAATGATGATAAAATTTGGTCTTTATAATTATAAAGACCAGATTTTCATTCTGTCACTTTCAAACGATGCTTAAAAAGTCGAATGGATGACGCATTTCTAAAGGAACATTTATGTATTTGTGGAATAATACTGCAAACAGTTTCTTTTTTAAACAAAACATTTTATAACTAATTCAATCGGTTTAAAAATCATTAAGAAATAATTCTGCTATCACTGCGTTTAATGCATTTTGATATGAAAGTACTTCCGGTTTATAAAGGACCACACAATGATGATAAGATGAAACTGACGTGAAGAGAGCTCACATCTTACTTGGCTACTTAGGTACCTGGATGGACCGTCCTCACTGGTTGTGAAGGTAAGAGCACCAGCCCCATTTTTTCGGAGTTTTGCTGGTTCAGCCATTGGTTCTCTGAAGTCCCCAGGTCAGCCAGCCTAGCTAATGCCTGCCCCAATTCGTCAAAAGCACAGGCACTGGCCACTTTTGTGGATCAGATCGAGATTTGCCACCATGCGACTAGTTTGGTACCAGGATGATAGACCCTGGTGAACTCATATCAAGCCTAAATCTTTAAATAAATAACAAAATAAATACTGGCCTTGTGATGCACGTGCCGGCGTAGCATGTTCTACCAGATGAGCTTCGCGATCGCTAGCGTTATTCACCAAATAGACCGTTTGCGGAGCAGTACTAAACTTCGTGGCATCGACGCGTTCAAGCACACTTCCTCCAACACCGTCGCCAGAAGCAGAGTTGCGATGACGTGAAAAGCAACCTCCCATTTTGTGTTGCCTTAGAAAAATAACAAACACATGCAATGGACATGAACTAGTGCAAAAATACTAAAAAAAGTGGGGCATTACACTTACATCGCCCGCTCGGAAAGAAATTAGGACGTCAAACATCAGCTGTGCACGAAAAAAAAAAAACAAAATAAATACTTTGCTGTACGAAAGACACTCATTCAAAGCAAACCTTCAATGCGAACTCTCGGTGCAATAGATGCTGGATGTATACTACCAGGCTACAACATTACCCGCATGAAGGTTGATATCTAAAATACAACTCTCACAGTCGATCCAACTCAAAAGAGTGGAGTACGACAATGACGGCGGCGAAAAATTGCACCACTAAGTAAACTGTTAAGTAAAGCAGTTATCCAATTGTGAGGGTCTATTTAGAAAAAATATTTCATTCAGAATACCTTAAGCGCTTGGAGCTAGAAACATTCTACGTTCGAGTCCTCTTTCTTTTCACTTAACAGCAAAAACATAACCAAATATGCCATATTGCAATTGTCATGCATGATTGAATTAAGAAATTCTTAGTAGTAGATAACGCAACAATCTCCGGAACAATTACGTCTTCAGAATGCACAGGTAATCAAATTAATTGTCAAAAACACTGAATCAGAACCCCTTGTGGATTCTACTTTATCACGTTGAAGTGATAATTCGAGTTTTTTTTCATTTTACTATTATTATTAACAATATTACATGATCCGTCATTAAATCTAGTGCGCGGATCCTATTTACTCTCGTATTCGATTCGTTCTTCGCATCCATCATCCATGAAGGCTCCCGAACCTTAGCGTTTTGTTTCGGTTGCTAATTAAGGACTATCGTCTTCTTTATGGACGTCATTAAGTGTAGGTTGAGGAGATTCTCCTTGTAATCTTGGAAATGGCAGAGCTAAGTCGTTCCCAAGTAGACTGGAAGAGGTCATTGGAGAGGGCGTCAAACCAGCACCTTTCTTTCTGATAGACTGCATCACTAACGGACTCTATCCCGTCCTTTTCATTTTTAAGTTCATTTATTCAAAGCATACCGTTAATCAACACTACGTTCGTTATATTTTCAGTCATTATCAAGGATAGCAGAATAATATTTGTTCGAGTCCTCATCTTCCCTCTTCTTCCAGAACGATATGTTGCTAGCACTAAGAACTTCGAAAGCGAGTTCTTGAGACTGTCGCTGTCAATGTGCTGCCTCAGAATCGCGAATGGTGGTAATGGTGGTCGATGGTCGCAATGTGCTGAGCCCCAACTGCACAATGATTATATTATAGTAGTCCAGTCTGCACTTCAGTTGCTCGGCGGTCAACCTTGCGATGGGCGACGTGACCACTGTCACGCAAAGGCTGCATTCTCAGTGGTTTCGGACGCTCCTTCACTAAGGCAATGAAGATTTTTGTGGAGCTGTCTTGTGTAGCAGTTGGCGCTGAATACTTCGCTCAGCTCCAGAAACTTTCAGAAGAGTTCTACGCGTCCTAGATAACAAACAGCATTAGCTACCGATTATTTTCACTTGGTTTCGGCTGAGCCAACAGATCCTCGTTGCCGATCAGTCAAAATAGGCGGTGTATATTCTCGTAATAGACGCAAAACTAATCAACAATCGTTGTTTCGTTCAGAGCGAACCAGGAGAAGTTCGCTGATACTGACCGGCACGGACTAGTCGTGATTGGTCAAAGTATGCATCGTCCAACGAAAATTCACGTTGTAAAGGCCAGTCTTGCAACCAACAGAGGTGCGGGTCAATGATAATATGAGCGAAATAGGGCGACATATCTATGTCATCCGTGTCCAGTGTCGCAGTAGCTCTAAATCGTTGAACAATGCCTTCATCTGTCACGGTCGGTCCAGAACAAACTGGTCTTTGCCTTCCTTCACGGCCCCTCCTATTCCTCAATGGAGTGCCTGCACCAAGACCACATTCTCCATCGGCTAGTGGTTGCTGGCCCATAGTTGGAATTAATCTTCTCGGTAGTCCTAGGTGCACATATGCAAGGTAAGTGCTAGCAGATAGAGTTAGAGATCAATCATTCAATTCGATGTTACCTTCCGCGTTATACCCTACCCTTTCCATATTTACTATAGAATACCGATGAATATACTCCTGTGGAATAACATATTCCGTTCCAACAGAACAAAAATGCATTTGAAGGTGTGAAAAAATAGTCCTAAACAACATCGTACAACACTCTTTTCAAAGTAATAGATTTTACATTGGAATAGAAGTTAAAGCTAGCAAAAACAAAGAACTGTGACACTAAATCCTCATAATAAGGAGCAGGAAGTTATTTTTCTGTGTTCAATGACCACTCTATTTAAAGCTGAATCCAACACAGCTTTCAAAATTTACATCAGCCAAAAAAATGTATTTTTCTTAAACGATCTCATTTTGCATTGACCGAAGAATACGTATACTTTTCAAAAGCGGGAAACTTCTACATTACAGCTAGAAGTAGTTTCCATGGGCAGCCTCTTTCAACCAAGCAACTGAACCCAATGCCAATTCACGACGAATCAGTTCGAGTGTGCACAGCATCATACGAAGCTGTATTCGATTCGATTTCACGTGACTAGAAAAATACACTGTAAGGGAAAACAACTGCTGTGGACTCTCGACTCGAACAACCGTGACAGAGACCTGACGAAGACGATACCGCCGAAACTTCGGACATAACAAAAATTTGCAACAGCCTCATGTTAGCCTAACAGCACCTATGATATCGTAATGATCATCCGTGCTGACTTCAATCGAATGAAAGTCGTTCCTGAAAACTATTGCGATATAATCTATGAGAACAGGTCAATTTATACAGTGAACGAAGTAAAGTCGACGAAATGACATTATGAGCAAAACGCTGACAAGAACGATATAGTATTAAACATAATATGGAACTGAACCCGAGTAATTCTACACTAGCGGACGCGTATGGCGCAGTTCTGAGGCGCCTTGAAATCCACATGTGGAATCGATTCCAGCGCCCATGGCCCACCAAGCCCCCCAGCCTTCCCTCAGGGTTCGGCTATTGGTACGAGACTTGTCTGGGAGGATAGTAGAACTGGCTCGATACATCGGTAGGCCACCTCGACTCATTGTAAAGGCCAGATACGCATTCAATCACCTCCAACGATACTTAATGAAGTCGAATGCATGGCGCATCCCTAAAGGGCTGATCAACGCAGAGAGCTTTAGAGCTTTTAATTCCAACCCAAAAACTCACCAATCCGCAAAAAAAGGAAGCCAAGATGATCACTGAAAGTAAGCATCTGATTGTATGGAATTCTATTCGGAACTGTAAGACAAATTGAGTAGAAAAAAGAAGAACTACCATAAAGGTTTTCTGTCGAATGGATCTTTTAACTAAATCGTTTCGAAGAATTTGTCATTCAATCACCAAAACGAAATAAATTCTTACTAATGCGAAGTCGTCATGACAGGTTTTCTTTCTACACTAGCGATTTCGAAGCAATTTCCATAATTTCGGACAGTAAGGTGAACAACCTCGCTACGAACGATCGGAAAAGAACATTAATTGTTCGGTCTGTAGAATCTGAAGCACTACAATACAGCAACGACTTGCTACATACCGATGCTCTGATTCACGAACAAAAAGCTACGTAGTTGTAATAAATCCACTTTATGTTACGCACAAATGAGCATCGCAGATGATAAACTGGCGGGGATATTCGTCTTTCTTTTTTCGCTAGTCGAACATGAACCATCAGACGAATGTTCTTATAAATCACAAAGAACACAGAATAAATCTCTACTGTCACGACTGCAATCCCTAGGGGATCCACCATGCATCCAACTCAATGAACCATCGAAAGAGGTGATTGAATGAATGTCTGGCGCACACAATGACCCATGGTAGCCTACCGATACATCGAGACAGCGTACTGCTATCCTCCCAGTCAGGTCTGGTACCGATTTGCCATCCCGGAAGGGATTGAAGGCTTGGCAAACCTGAGACACGAGATCAATCCCATGTGTATTGCAGGACGCCTCTAACCACTGTGCTGCGTACGCCCATTTATATTTCGTACTTAAACGTTAAACCGGTATTCGAATAGTTGTTCACGTTCTTTTTCACCGTAAATGAAATAGAATTTTGTTCTCCATGAGGGCTAATCTGCGTAATTCCAACCACTTATCATTTATACGACGAGCAACAATACGCTTAACAATGTAAAGCCCAGAAGTGCACCTCGTCTGAACAATGGAGAAATCCGCATAGAGGAGGGAATTTCAGCAGGCGAAGAGATCCGAATGCTTCGAAAACTTTCTAAGATCCACTACAACGTCACAGATCAGTTGAGATCAGGCTGTGCTGGTGACATTAGTTCCACAGCTGGCTATCGTCTTCGGTGATTTTAACTCATTTAAATGT
Source organism: Angiostrongylus cantonensis (assembly GCA_009735665.1). Lineage (NCBI taxonomy): Eukaryota > Metazoa > Nematoda > Chromadorea > Rhabditida > Metastrongylidae > Angiostrongylus > Angiostrongylus cantonensis. The sequence goes on from MQTX01000069.1 coordinate 139,903, forward strand.
TATAAAATGCCATAACAACATACTGCCTTATTGATGAAACATTCCCATAACTTGAATAAGAAAAATTTCAGACATAAATTTTGTAACCACTTGGTAACAAGCCTGAAAAGCGTAACACCACTAGAAAACTCATCTTAATCCTTAGCATCTCTTATCCCGCTTATCTTCGTCTTAAGCAGACGCTAAATTTAAGGAGCACCGGTCGGCTTCTAGAGAACGCTAGAATCCATTAATCAACGTCGAGGTTGACAGAAACAAATATTAATATTAACAAATATTAATTGAACAGCAACAAATAGGAACAAGTATGGAAGACATAAATTCAAAAGAAAAGCAGAAATTTTCAGCTTTGTTAAGTGGAGAAAACCAGACCGAATTCTGAAACATTCCACTACTTGGCTTCAGTTCCATCGAGTTCGATTTAATGACGAAACGAAAGGATGATCATTTCGTTCTGCATGAGACTTGAAAATATGCAAAATACTTCGTCCGCACCGAATGATGTAAACATGTAATAACTACAAATATAGAGAAAGGAAGAAAAGGAAACAAGCCGAGTTCGACGAAGAACCCCCTTTACAAAATTCCGGAGCAGCAATCCAAGAATTAGAAAGCTGGCTACTATTGGAATCAAACATGGAATCGTTACATTTACTGACCAGAGGACGGCGAATGCTAGGAATCGATCGCCGGCGAGGTCACCTCGTACGGACGGCCGGCGGCCCGGCTGCCAGGCTGGCTGGCTGGCCAGCAGTGTGCGGACGGACGGATGCTGGTCAGTGGCTGGTCGTGAGGGGATTGAGGTCTGGTGTGGTCTCAGAACTGGGCACCTTCACAGAAGCATCCCAAATGATCCATCACCTCATCACTGACCATTGGTAAATCAAACTCGATCCTGGTGTTAATCAGTTATTATTGAACAGTTGCAGCTCATAAACCTGCCGGTAGTGTACGGATGGACGGATGGTGGTCGGTGGGTGGTCGGTGGCCGTTCGTGAGGGGAGCGAGGATCGAAGTGCTCTGAGGAATGAGCACTTTCATAGAAGCATCTGAAGAGATCCACCACTCCACTGACCGTGGAACTGGTCAATCATGCGCGACCCTGCTGTTAGTCAGTCGTTATTCAACAGTTGCAGCTCACAAACAAACACTGACACATTCTCGGTTGCTCCATGGGCAAACAACTGAAAGCGATAACACCCATGCGTACAAACGTCTCTGAAAGAACAACAATATCATGAAGATTTGGTGTAATCGTTTTCTGCAGCTTTACGGAGTCACAGTAGACCTCTAAAATCGGGGTCAATTCTCTGTTCCATACAAGTTCTGCCTACTTAACCCCTCAACTTCTTTTCAATTTTCGTCTTCATAGTTATACCCCTCTCTCATAGTCACCATGACGTTTGCTTCAAACGCCTCCTCTCTTATCTTGTAACAACCTCTTATTGTTGTCCCTCCCACAAGAACTTGAACGTCTTGATCTACGGCAATGATCGGCGACTTGTTAAAAGTGACGACTAACGAAGTTTGTATATAGGAGTTGTATCCCTGTCAAAAGTTGTTATGAAATGGGATCTAAAAACCAAGGATCATTGATCACAACTGATTATCAAAGTGATTGTTTGTTTTGACCCTGGAAGAAAGGTTATGTAGCCCAACGGTATCCATTTCACGTTTGTGATAGCGATTCTAGGAAACACTGACAAGAACATGCATTTACCTGGAAGTTGAGGGATGTCAACAGATAATACATTTTTCCTATTCATATTTTACACATTAGGAGTCTTCCATTACACATCTTGCGTTTAGAATAAGGGTGAGAAAAGTCTGCTAAATGTCGTTGAGCTACCGAATGCGTCAGGCTGATGACCGATCAATAATCACGCTTACGAACAGCTACAAATACTGAACAATTGTAGGGCAAACAGTTTTATTACATCCTCATGCCAACAGTAAATTAGAATAATGAACAACAAATATCCACACAGGACAATTTGTCTCTGCACCGGTGTGGGTTCAATTCAGTTGGCATGTATTTGATTGCAGTTCCAGTTCAGATCAATATGGATCACTGAATCATGTCTCAAACCGCGCCAATCTCTAGCTGCTTCCAAATTCAGTTGCTTCTGGTAGTTCTGGATCGCCGGGAAATTCGTTGTCTCTATACTATACGTCAGTACAGTATAGAGACAACGATGATGATTGCGTTTATAGTCTATCGATTTGCTGAGAGTTACCAGGGCGAATTTTACATATATTTACACGGATTTAGTTTAAATTGCACTATTCCACCACTAGTTAGATGTTTACATGGGATAAATAGCATTTTCAAAGGGTCATTTCATCTCTAATGAGAAATGTAGCGATTTCAATGACTCAAACCAATACCAAGGCTACAAGACGCACGCAAATGGGGACTGCAGGACAAACACATTCTGGGATTTTTTAAACCCTGTTACCCCACATGTGCAACAGCATGGAAGAGAATATGCAGTCCTCGTATGATTGGAGAGTCGCCATAAAGAGGGATCCTAACAATTCAAGTACAAGTGGTGAGTTCCAGACACAAGGACTGAATGTGATCACCAGCTATAGGAATCGTAGGTAAGAAACTCAATAAGCGTTTTACTGATTCCAAAACGTACATAGGGGAACGAGCGGACCAGCTCCATCAGCAGGCACCAGCGCGAACAAGTACCCGTCCGGGCAGCGCGTCAGCTTCCCGCGCGCTCGTAGCCGCGACGATCGATAGCGGTGGGCAGTGCGCGGCACCCGCGCGGCCGCAGAAGCGCGCGGCCAGTCTGCGCCCTTCGCACTTGCACGTCGACCTCGGCGTCCGCATCGATGTGTGCGACATCGTCCGATTCACGCTACTCACAAGTCGCTATTTTCATCAGTTCCTCTTCTTATTCTTAATGAGGCGTCGGTATCATCAAACTTGCTGATTGGACATTATTTCACTGGAATAATTCAAGAGTACACGTGGTAATATGTGTACGAAACGCAGCAAACAAAACCCGCTTCACAGTGTCGTAAAGTGACTTGCGGGGCCGCAAGAGGCTCCCCATCGATGTCTCCTTGTTGTCGCGATGTCGGAGATATAAGTACTCTGCTCTAGCTAGTTATTGAATATGTTCTGTCAACTTTTATTACTGTTACATTGAATCCTGAAATGGGAAAACTTTTGAGTAACTGACGGGAAGTTGTTGATAGAAGTACAACAACGGTCACTGTGGTCTCTACAAAGTACACATGTGCTGATCCAGTTAGAAATGACCTCTTCTTTAAACACAAAATGTAAGCTGTGTTGCTCTGAATACCATCGTCTTACTTGTTCCTGTGGTTTCTTTCGTAATATGTGCTCTTCCGTGTGGGTAACTAGAACGTAGTTGAACGCGACTGAAAACGAATGTCATTTAGATCGTTCTAGAATGGACTATCCTACGAAATGTCATCTGATTAAACTCGTCGAAGAAGAGGAATCGATATGGAATACCGGTGTTGAAGACTATGCCCGTCTAGATAAAAAGAACGAAAGCTGGAACAGAATCTACAAAGAAATGACCGAGAACTATAACTTCAGTGGGAGCAGTACGTTGGATTTTTCATGCATGCTTATCTTCTTAACTGAAATGGATGGGATTCACCTAAAGAAAGTGTTTGTTTCAGTGCTAGAGCTGAAAACAACATGGAAAAATCTCAGAGATCAGTGGCGAAAGAATTCGCTCAATAAGGCACCGGGTAGTTGTAAGTCATGGACGTTCGAGAAGCATCTTCTTTTTCTGGCCACCGCTCAAAACGAAGCGTAAGTTCTGAAGATCTGTACATATCCCTAATCTTCAATAATTTGGCGCTGATGATGAATTTGATACCAAAACCGCTACATTCGGTTTGCTTAGGATCCACTAACTTTTCGACGCATTTTGATATACTACACGATATATAGTACAAACTTGGGGTAGTAATAAAACTAGGCTATTTTGTCAGTATTCCCTCACTCGGAAGAGGAACATTAAGGACATCACTGATTAGTGACTAGTAGATTTGGTATTACAGTCGGTTGGGTGGAAATCAAAGTGATTTTTTAAGTTTAGTGTTGAAATTGGGTTCATTGAATTTCGATGTTCATCTGTACTATCGAAAGAGAGTATATGGTATGTAGTTCTCAACATGGGTTCAATTTTGATGTACTATACGCTCTTCACAACATGTCTTCCACCGTGTTTGGATCGACTTCCCTTCCTTGTTGGTCGATAGTTATCACCTGTATCACTTGTAGTCCCGTTGATCGTCGAGTGACTCGAACGGGTGCCAGTAAATCTTCCCTTTTTCTTCCATATACCATTTTTCTCTGTCGCGTGCAAGAGTAGCCCAGTGGGTCCTGCTCGCTATATAGAATCGTCGAGCACCATATCTTTCTTCTAGGCTTTTCGTGAAGAACTCTGACCATAGGGTCGGTGGTCTTCCTGCAGTACGTTTGACATCCCGAGGAATCCAGTCACTAACGGCTTTTGTCTATCGGTTGTGATTCATACGCATTACGTGTCCAGCCCATCCGATCTTCGATAGTTTGGCGTACAGAACGGCATCTTTGGTTTTTGATCGTTGACGCAGGTCGGAGCTTCGGATCCCATCCCATACTTGTGTGAAACGGGATAGTCCTACCATCGCCCTTTCGACTGCGCGTTCGATAACGCTTAGTGATTTCTCATCCTGCTTATGCAGAGACCAGGTTTCTGAAGCATGCGTTAGAACTGGAAGAACCGATGAGTCGAAAAGGTAGGCACGGAGACGGGTGTTCTTTGTTCTCTTCACTACATCGTCGATGCTCTTAAAAGCCTCTCGAGCTGCTCGTTTCCTTCTACTCAACTCTGGAGGTAAGTCGTTCATCATATTGATTTCCCGACCTAAATAGACATAACTGGAGCATTTGGAAATATTCATTCCGTTGAGCGTGAATGGGACCTACGAAACCAATCCGTTCCTCATGAACATCGTTTTTGTGGGATTTAGTCGAAGACCAATCTTTCCACACGCTTTATCAAAGTCGGCAAGCATACGTTTCGTTTGGCTGTCTGCTGTTATAAGGACGATGTCATTAGCAAAATGAAGATAATGTAACCGACGACCATCGATTTTCACTCCCATATTATCTCATTGCAATGTTCGAATGTCGTTCAGGAGGGTGGCGGTAAATAGTTTGACGAGATTGTATCGCCATGTCTAACTCCTCTTTTGAAATCAATGTTAATATCGTTGTAGAATGGTGAAATCTTTGTTGTGAAATTTTGTACAGCTTACGAAGAAGCTTTATTTACCGAGTAGGGACTCCTTGATTACCAAGGGCTTCCAAGACTGCATCTATCTCAGTAGAATCAAAGGCCTTCTGTAGATCGATGAAAGTGAGACAGAGCGGTCTTTTGTACTCTCGCGATACTTCAATGAGCCTTGTTATCGTGTCGATATGGTCCATTGTACTAAGTCTTTTTCTAAACCCTACTTGCTCACATGGGTGCCCGTCGTCCAGTGTTCTGTGAATGCTGTTTAGGGTGACTCGAGTGAAAAGTTTGTAGACAACAGACAGCTAGCAGATTGGGCGGTAGTTGCCGTTATCGTGTAGGTCATCCTTGAGCAATAGCACGGTCCTGCTGGTCTTCTACTAAGTAGGGACCCTGTATTCAAACAGGTAGTGTATGAAGAGCCTAGCTATTGTGTTTACGAAGACTGGCGGAAGGTTCTTCAGGTGTTCTGGTTTTATCCTGTCCGGACCTGGTATTGTTTGATCTTTCAACGACGAAATGGCATGTCGGATTTCAGAAGAGAGAGCCGATGGTACAACATATCCATCCTCTTTTATTTCATATGACGGCATGTGGAGGTGGCTATCGAAGAGATGTGAATAGTATTCGTGAATGATTTTCTCCACTGCCCAGAGTTTCTGGAGACAGACGTCTTTTGGTGGCTTTCGAAATCTCAGCTTTCATAGCGCTAACATGAAGATGTTGAATGAACTGATTGTATTCCTCGGCAATGTTATCGACAACGGCATTTTCCCAACAGTCGACTAATGAATTGAATAAATCCCAGTTTGTGGTGGTTCTGGGACTTCGGTTTTTGAATTTAGCCGCTTTTTCTCCTTTGCGCGAGCAATAGAATCTTGCACCAAGGAGATGATGGACTGATCCCGTGTAGAATTTTGGGACAACAACGACATCGAATAGGCAAAACCTTCTATTAACTATGATGTGGTCTATTTCGTTATGGTACTCTCCATTGGGAGATTCTCACGTCCATCGTTGACGGTGAGGCTTCTGGAATTCTGAGTTACCATGGATGGTCATGGTCGCCTTGATAAACTCAGAGAGCCGCTCACCCTGTTCGTTCCATTTTTATCCGTGGATACTCCAATGTGACGTTCTTCAGACGATCTTCTTGGTCCAATCTTGGCATTGAAATCTCCAATGATGACCTTGAAGAATGTATGGTCTTCTCTGTAGAACCTCTCCAAGTCCATGTAGAACGCTTCGACTTCTCCTTCGTCATAGTTTAATGTTGGCGCGTAAACGACGAAGATTGTCAAAGCCGGTATTCATCCACATCTTTGTAATCGTAAACGTCCGATTCGAGTTGTAAGCAGTTCGAATGAATCGATTTTCGTGGACAAACTCGTGTTTACGAGAATGTCGACGCCGCCGACTCCTCTACTATCGCTTGTTCCGAGGAACAGTTCTCCTCCGGTGTCATAGACGGCGTTGAATGGGTGGCGTCGTGTCGTCTCGACCAGGCCGATGACGTCGTTCCTTGTACTCCTTGTTTGCGTGAGCAAGTCTTCTATCGAGGACTCGGATGCATGTGTACGTGCATTGTAGGTACAGATTGTCACCATAGTTCTTCTTGATCCAGGCAACTTCCATTGGCCCGGAGATTTTTGCAGCCTCTCCGTACTCGTCTTAACGAACGTTGGGAAATTGGGGGCTCTTTCGTGGTCAGGATAATGAGGCCCGTTTTTTTTTTACTGTTTAGTATTTTGATACTCACGTATAGCTTGCTGGGCTCTGAACGTGGGGGCTGGGTATACTCACAGGTAGCTTGCCAGGCTCTCCCAGAGTGAACATGGAGCTTATTTGTTGGGGGCGACTCCTAACCGCCTCCCATATACTTCCCTGTCACTAGATTGCAGGCTTTTGGCCGAATTGACTCGTAGAATACAATCCGCATAAAGCGAGAACGCACCCACACACGCATGCATGAATAGGCCTAGCAAAAACAGAAAGCATGTGCCAAATCGACGCAGCAGAAACAGGGAGTCCATCCCCTGGATCCACCTGCGTCTCAGGGAAGCAAAGGTCGCTTTGGTCCGCTATTAACCTCATATCCGCCACCTGGGGACGCGCCACGTAGCCTCGCGGCTAACCGGCTCGCAATCCCTCATATGAGGGAGATCCATGGGTCGATAGTTATAGGTCTAAATATAACCATTTTCATTGTTTGCTGAAGTTGCCTGATGATTTTCCATCTTTTAGGTGTTTTATAGAGAGCTTTAATTTCGTTTACTGCAGTAAGAATCATGAGCTGAAGCAGTATGCGTAATATGTTTAACATGTTACGTCCAACATAAGTGAAGTACAAGGGATGTGAATCATAACCACAATGATGCTGAGCTATTTGCAAAACTCCCCACCGCAGGTGTCTGTGCTGAGGATCCACCCCGCTATTACCCTTTCTGGGGGCCAACGCGTTCACCATCACATCATGGGAGTACTTCATTTCGCCCGAATCTCAGCCATGTTTCATGGGCGCTTTCAGCAATCACACGTCAACGGGATTGATCTGGAGCACAAATCGGCATTGAACCCGGTTAACCTGAAGCTGTAGTATAAATCAAATTATGAATTGGATATGAGAATTTATTGGCCGGTTTCAACATTAAGCCAACATAGCTAATAGTTATATGTAAATAAACAACATTGGAATCCACAGATATCTGCTTATGAGATGCGAGTTTTATTATTCTACCATGATGAAATTCTGCTCCTCTGGAGCTCACAAAATATCTTCATTTCTGAGTTTTTCTGTCAAAGCTTCTATTTCAAACAGGAAGGCATTTGAACATGCTGAATTTAGTAAGGCAGGATTGAAAGGTGGCCTTCAGTGTATCGTTTATACTTGCAGATGCAGCGCCTAGGTTAAAAATTCTGGGAGTTTGCTTTCAGTGTTGCGAGTTTTTTTATCCTAAACCTGTTGAAATTGAAAGAATCTCTCATAAGATAAAGATGATAGAGAAGAATCTTTGCTATAAATAATTAGTTCTTAACTTCTCAAAATTATTCTTTTTGTAGAGATATTTTTCGATCATTGTTTCAAGAATTTCAGTTATTGTTTATTAATATTGGTATGATTAACATTATCGAATGCGGTTAGCAGTTGAGTAGATTTATTGGTCAGTAAAGTTGAGGATAAGTGACATCATTGCCAGTTTACATTTCACCTGGATCCGTCCCTCTCAACTTTGCTTTTTGGCATTTCCTTTTGTTGGAAGAAAATCTACATGGTAGATTTCATTAGGCTGCGAAACTTACTGTAATTCTAGGAGAAAGCAATGTGAATGAAGAGACATGATGCAGCTTATATATGTCATTGAACAAATCTGATTTTTTTTTGTTTGCCCTAAGTTGGATTATTGGAGTTTGGTTTAGCGATTTTAGAAAGTTTGGATTTATTGGCTTCTGTTCTTTGCGAATGTGATATTTTACGACCCATAGAAGGAAACCATTTTGGCTGTGCTTTGGATTCTTACACTAAAAGGAGTCTTTTCTTGTCCAGTGTTTGTTTTATAAAATAAGAGCTGGAGGGCAGAATGGCGGGTACGAGTTGGTTTTCGTTCACATACGACGATGAATATTTTCGCCTTTCAACTCTCAAATGAGTAAATTTTGGCGTATGATGAACTTTATGTTGAAATTAGCAGATGTCGATGAAAGCTACACAGGCTTACCAAAAGGGTTTTTTATCCAATAATCAAGAAATTCTGATCTTTTGTACCCACCGAAGGTTCTTCTGTCCTTTTTAGTCAAGTGTCGTATCTCGAAAAGAGAAGCGGTTGAATAGCGGGAACTTGTCACACGGAAGGCGTTGATGCTTTCAGAAACGTCTTCAGTGTGGACGGTTCCGCACTTGTGCACAGAGAAAGTTTAAATTTGTTTTTCAATTTCTGAAACTGTGATCTTTAAGCAAATTTGAAATTTAGCTCGAAGCGGTAAGGCAAAATCTCTTCTTTAACTATCTTGAATTCATAGCCTCTTAAATATTTTAATTGCCGATAATATGCCTGCTCCTTTGAAAACTAGAATTAGGACTGTAATTGTTGAAAGTTTTCTTTTCATTCGGTAATTGTATAACTGTACAGTGCATTTAAAATTGTAGCCTCTTTCTGTGCTTTTGTTCTCTTCGCTGTTTGTACTGGTTACCAAAGATTAGTGTGGTACAGGTGTGATACTTTTTTCACATCATTTTCTTCTCTTGTGGAGAAGTTTATAAAATTCACCATGGTGCGTAGATCGTAATGGAGCCTTTTATAGGAACAGGAAAGAGTCCGCAGTGAGACGATGGCTTGCTACAGTGTTCGGGGACACAGTGCCAGCGACGTCGAAAAACGTAGCAAATAACAAATCTGGTTTACGGTAGGGAACTGTCGGCTCACTGTGGAATCATTTTTGATTTTCTAGAATTCCTCTATACGCTTTTTGTGATGCTTGACTGAAAATATACAATTTTAAAATTAGGAGAACGACCTTGTCATTTCATTGATTGGATTTTATTTTCCATAAATTTTCAGCATGGATGTTCCGATGAAGAAAGAATTCATTGCACTGATCAAACAAGAGGAACTTCTATGGAATACGGAATGCAAGGACTACTACCGATTGGACAAAAAGAACCTTAGCTGGTCTAGAATTTTGACCAAATTGGAGAAAAAGGGTTTTCGAGGTGGATGTGAGTAACCTTCCATGAGGTATTTCTGTGATGTTTTTCCAGGACTTTCCTAATAAATGTAATGTACACAAATTCTATAATGCAATGCAGTGGATTGTACTAGAAATACCGGACTGTCATCATCATTTAAGACAACGAAGCCGTTCTTCGTTTGTCCATACGTCGAAAGTTTCATCGATTGGCTTTTCACCATCTGAACCTAGAAAGCCATCGAAAAGCCAGATTGAAACGCACTGCTACAACTGACTTATAAAACTGACTACAACCAACTGGCTTTTTTCAAGTAGCAACGCGTATATCTCATTGTCATGTATTAGTTCTAAATAATTTTTCCTTATTGAGGAGATAACGGATCTTTCTACTATATGGTTATAACTCATCTTGCTTCTGTTATGTTGTGAATATATGACTTAAGTGCTGGAACTGAAGGCAGCATGGAAGGTTTTGCGCGATACAAAGCGAAGAACGTCAATGCAACCAAACGCCTCAGGGAAAGCATGGATTTATGAAAAGGATCTAGAGTTTCTGAATGATGCTTCAAAGAGCGAATCGTAAGTGTCTTGATTATTTTTATCATTGTTGAGATGTTATTTTGCTTCTGATGTTCACTCTTTGCTTTTCAGTGTCCAATTTTCACCGCGTGTTGAGAATGACTCTAAACTTCATAGCTTGGTCGATAGTCCGCGAAGTTCTGTCACCGCTGATGATATGATCGAGGAAGCAACGAGCATTGCCGCATCGGATGAAGGGAATGAGGGTTATTTCGTTCCAGTATCTGAAGCGCAGGAGAATGGAACCGCATTAAATGATGCAGAGTCATCACGAAAAAGAAGTTATGGTGGTGGTTTAGCCGCGAAACGTCGAAAAATGGAATGCTTTCATGAAGGTAGGGTTATCATTAGGGTTATCATGTAGTGAATGCCATAGCAGTATAAACCTTGTTTTTTTTTAAATCTTTCTCTCTGTTTGTCCTAAGAAAGAGAGCTATTTGAAAATATGTCATTTTAGGCCTCGATATGATTCGAGAAATTACGGTTGCCTTGAGAGAGAGGTTATCATCCGTAAGAATGGATAAGTTTGATAGATATGGTGCGCTTATGAGCATTGGTTTTTGTCTCAGATAGCAATTCTTTAGCGAATTTTCACAAATTTCAGGCGCCTTTATTGCGTCCTCTTTGAGAGAAATGTCTGAGCCTGTGGCGAAGCGTAAAATGGCTGAGCTCATGGACTGTCTCTTGAGTCAGGAAAATCGGACATAGCACTTGTTGATGTCAATTTCTTCGTTGTAAACATGGAAGGTGATACTCATCAGGCATAGCACTTATGTCAATTTTTTCGTTGTTGAATTGTTGTAAATACGGAAGATGATGCTCATAGGTTACCAATAAGCATATCCAACCATTGAAGCGGGTTACTATTGAAGTTGCCGTATTTGTTTCATTTTCTAGTGTTGTTTAACGTTTTATCGCTCAATAAGTTTGCAGTGGATGAATATGTGGCGTACTCCTTCTATCTATTTACTTCAAGCCGTAAGTGGCTCTTGTTTGACGAAGAGTCTGATTCTAACATAATTTCCATTTGAGTTTTAATGTTCTGGAGGAAAAGATTTTCTTTTTTTCCTGTTTCAGAACCAAGGGTGCGTGTGGCGCAGTGGTTGGAGGCGCCACCGCGACACACGTGGAATCGATCCCCGGGCCCATGGCTCACCAAGCCTTCCATCCCTCCGGAGTTGGAAAATTGATACGAGGCTTATCTGCGAGGATAGCAGCACTCTCTCGATACAGGCCACCACGAGTCATTGTAGAGGCCAGATATGCATTCAATCACTTCCAACGATACTTAATGAGGTCGAATGCACGCCGCATCACTCAGAGACAGATCAACGCTGAATGCTTTATCCTTTATCCTTCTATCCAGTTTCAGAAAAGCCCCGCTAGGGCTTTCCGAAATAGCCACCAAGACATTCGGGAAGCCGTTATGGATTGCAATCAAATCGGTCACTTTTCCAACAAGTTGCTCTCTGAACGGCAGTGATTACTGGCATAGATTTACTCTTAGATAGGCATTAAGGTGGAAATATCAAATTTATTTTGATTGGGGGATACAACTCCATCAGGGATTATGTGGTAAACTATTAATGGAGTCTGTTTTCACTAGTCAGCTTATATAGCGACTTCTGTTGGATGGCTCAAATATCCCAAATCATTCAAGAGAGCTAATTTATTCAGAAGTCCTCTTTCGAATCAGTAACTGAGCCTTGGAAAAAAAATGCATGAATTAGTGCCATAGAGGTGTTCTTTGATTCCGGACGAAAATATATGAAAAAGATTCATGCTACAGCAGCCGTCTACCCTAAAAAGGAGTTCAACTGCAGATACCCAGATAGTAGTAAATCAATACTGCAACTGGACTTCTGGTTGGCTTTTTGTCAACTAATTTCAAGGAAAAGAAAGTCCTGTGTTCCTGTGTAGAAAGGGTGGTGCCGTTGCTGTTCCCGAGAGAACGGAGCTCATTGCGTAACTCTGCGTCGCAACAGATACGAATGGAAACGTTACTAATGCTATGCTGAGTTACTTACTGAATGACATGATAACAAGTAGTAGTCTTATTTTTTCCAAACAACTAAATGGCATGAGCACCATTTTGCTATCGCCGTAATGGCAGTTTGGAAATTGAATGAAACACATGAAAATGAATAAAGTGCCTGATTCAGTAGCTTGATATGTTGGAATCCAGCAGTTCCATAAAGTGTACTATAGTATGGAAAACTAAGCAAAGTATCTATAGAGGTTTATATTGAATTACGTGTCGGAGTAAGCATGTAGCCGTGGTACAATAAAGACAATACTATGAATATTTCAACTTCAGAACTAAGGAAGAACCGATCGAGAATGGTCGATGAGAGTTAGTGTATTGCAGCGTATTTGACTCCATTCGTGGCATCGTAGAGGTGTGTGAATATAAATTTGGCCTGCATAGTGAATCACAAAGGCATCACCAGGCATCCCGTTAAAATCTGATATATTATATACTTACGTTAGAAAAATGAAAAAATGAGGAGGGCGTGGTTTTCTTTGGACGTGGAGTCGAACCAATGGCGATGAATTTCTGGACACCTCTAAAAATAGTGCTACACGCTTTTTGCTCCACGGCACAAGCATGAAAACTAACGTTGTGCACATTTTGTTGACATTTTCCTTCAGTGGATCACCTTCGAAGTTGCACGACGGGTGAACTACTTGTTCAACTCTAATTAGAATCGTTTCCAAGATCGACTTTCTATTAACCTCGGCATTGAATTATAAGTCTGTTGTTTTTTTTTTTTTTTACAGCAATCGGTGGGTTGTTATCCAACACACGTTTACTTCCTCACATCTTCAGAGCCTGGAAGGGTACACTAATATGTAATTTACTAGGTCAAACGCTTCAAAGACGCAAACGGGGAGAAGAAAATCTGAACAATAATCACGATCACCAGCTTCTCGAAAAACCCACCGCTTTTTAACAGCCTTCCACCAAAGAAGAACTGCCGCCTAGAGTCACATGTGGTTGATTACCGCACTACCCTACATCAAAGATCAGTTCTGAGATACGGGGCTGGATCACGCGTTGTCTCAGGGCATGCTTCCCTGCTATTCATTCGCGGATTTTTGGGATTTATCCAAAAAGCGCCGAGAAATTTGCGCGCTGGTGTTTTAGAATCCCGTGCGAGGATAGCGACTTTTATTTCAAAATCATCTCCGTTATGCCTTTGTATCCTATGCGTCCCTAGTGGCCATACTTGTGCACAGAGAGGCGGCTGTTCGAAACATGTTTCTCACAAGCGCCCTCTTTGTCTGTGAAGGGTGGGAAGAAAGGAAATGGACGAGGTTGTTCTTGTTACTTTGCTTTCGATACCATTTTGTCATGTAACCACTACTTGATAGGTTTATTTGAACGTTTAGAAACAGAAGCCAGGTATCTTTCGGTTTCTCCCGGGTGAATTTAATATACTCGGACGGCTCATTCAATAATTCAAAGCATTTGACCATCTCTTCCTGAGTAGAGAAAATAACAAAACAATCATTTACATATCTGCAGTAGAATAGCGGCCGGAGACCGAGAACAGAGACTTTTTAGACATAAACACAATAAACACAAGAAGGGCAGATCTAGAGGAATCGGTAGTGATAATTGAAATACCACCGAATACTCTTCGTCGCCAGTTAGTTCGTAACCGCTTGTATGACCGCCTGTGTGAAACACAAAACTGCGTAATTTGCCCTAATGGCAGGCATGGTGTCTGCGTGAGTTCAGGTACGATATACCAGATCTCTTGTGGTACTTGCGGAGACGAATATATTGGTAAAACGGGCAGACCTTTATGTATCCGCATAAAAGAACACCTGGATGGCAAACGAAAAGCAAGACAAGGCACGCCACTAGGCACGCATAGGATACAAAGGCATAACGGAGACGATTTTGATATAAAAGTCGCTATCCTCGCCCGGGATACTAAAACACCAACGCGCAAACTCCTCGAGGCTTTTTGGATAAATGCCAAAAATCCTACAATGAATAGCAGGGAGGAATTCCCCGAGATTACGCGTGATGTCGCCTTATATCTTCGTATCGATCGTTGACGGGGGGTGCTGCAGTCGTCAGCAATATGCGACTCTGAGCGGCTGTTGTACCTCGGTGGAGAACAGGTGAAAAAGTAGTGGGTTTTTCGAGAAGCCGGTGATCGTGTAATTACTGTTCAGATTTTTATCTCTCTGTTTGCGTCGTTGAAGCGTTTGACCTAGTAAATTACATATTAATGTACCTTTCCAGACTCTGAAGAAGGCGATTTTGCCGAAACGTCAGCTACGATTGTGTTGTATGTGTTATATTTGTGAGGAAGTAAACGTGTGTTGGATAACTACCTAGCGATTGGTGTAAAAAAAAAGAGAACAACAGATTTATAACCTAATTAGAATTTTAAAACCGACTGTCATTTAACCCCGGTAGTCTAATGAGGATACCAACCACCGGGAGAAGAATATAAAAGAAAATGTGCTGTTCGCTGATGATGATGATGGAGAATATGGCATCCCTTCTTCACCTGGACGAGTGACCGTAGGAATTAAATTTCTATTAGTTTTGATTCTGATCTGATTTCTGATTAAAGAAGTGGTACAAAATAGCAAAATGCCACCAAAGTGGCTGTGACCCACTTTTGCTGACGTTTTTCGCAACTCCTTCACTAGAGGTAATCATGGGTGTCTGGTTACCGTTAGTGAAATTTTCTAATGATCGTTATTTAACGCTCATGAAAGCGAAGATAAAGTCTCTTTATGTTCAAAATATTAAGAACTGTTATGGTTATGTTATGGTTATGGAAGTGTTTGGCCTAGCTGCGTAGATTGCTGTCAACTTGACCTTTGCAGACTCCGAGGAAAGCGAAATCCGCCGGAACGTCGGCTCGTTCATGAGTAAAGAATGAAATAACACCTCTTGTTTACTCAACAAGAATATAGAGAATTAAAAATTGAATTTCTTTGAAGAAGCACAGAAATTCATTCCAGCAACTGCATATGGCATATTTGTCTGAATTGAGTGATTTCATTTCTCCACTGTTGAATTTTGCGAAACATTCCAGACCCAATAGCACTGTCTTACTGAACCCATTTTTGACGATGTTCTAGAAGCGCAATATCGCCAAAACATAGGCGACGTTGTATTCAGACGAAGTTCTTATGCAGAATAGTGTGAATTTCTTCGTTTGTCGTCAACAGGGGTGCATTAGTTTCGAGACGAAGGCTTTTTTGTAGCAAAAATTCTAGATGAGTGACGGGTGTTGTATCGTGTCCTTTATTAAAGCAACGATTGTTTGCTGTGGTATAGGCAGATTCTTCTATATCGTTTTGTTCGTGGAATAATTTCAATATCTAAGTCGTGTACCGAAGTCCACATATCCTTCATAGGCATCTTGTCGACATCATGCAATACTTTTGCGCTGTAATATTTTCTAACGGATTCAATAAGCACCAATGGATGATTTCATAATCCAAGAATGAAGACGACGTCGGAGCCTATTCTTAATGGAAATTTAGCTTCGCGTTGTGTTTCGTGGCCTTATATTTGTTGAACAACCATAGAGCATATCAACAGCTCTTGAGCAGCAATTTTTTACGATTCGATCCATGAAACACTCACACGGTGGTCTTCCTGCAGCGCGTTTGACATCCGGAGGAATCCAGTCACTAACGGCTCTTGTCCATCGGTTGGTTATCATTCATACGCATTACGTGTCCGGTCCACCTTATCTTCGACTGTTTGGCGTACAGAACGGCATCTTTGATTTTTGATCGTTGACGCAGGTCGGAGCTTCGGATCCCATCCTATACTTGTGTGAAACGGAATACTCCTAGCATCGTCATTTCGACTGCGCGTTCGATAACGCTGAGTGATCTCTCATCCTGCTTACTCAGCGACCAGGTTTCTGAGGCATACGTTAGGGCAGGAAGTACCGTTGAGTTGAAAACGTAGGCACGGAGTCAGATGTTCTTTGTTCTCTTCTTCTTGAAAACTCCCCAAGCCGCTCGTTTCCTTCTACTCAGCTCTGGAACTAAGTCGTTCATTACATTGATTTCCCGACCTAGACAGGCATAACTGGAGAATTTTCGTTCCGTTGAGCGTGAATGGGACATACAAAACCAATCCATTCCTCATGAACATCATTTTTGTGAGATCGTGATCTTGTAATTATTGCTCAGATTTGCATCCTTCTGTTTGTGCTGTTGAAGTGTTTGACCTAGTAAGCTGCGCATTAGTGTACCCTTCCAGACTCTGAGGAAGGCGATTCTGCCGAAACGTCAGCTACGATTGTGTTGTATGTGTGTTATTGTATGGAAGTAAACGTATGCTGTTTAACAACCTCGCGATTGTTCAGAGAGAAAACGACGTATTCATAATTCAATGCCGAGGTTAATAGAATCCTCCTGGGTACTATTATTGATGATATTTATGGATATCTTAACGTCTTTTCTACGAAACATGCGGGCTTCAGTACAACGTCACCTTGAAAGTGTACATGTCATGGGTTTTCCAGAGTGTTCACAGGCTTTTGCCAGCTCTGTTTAGACTGTGGCAAGGCTTTCGGTTCTAATATTAGCTTTCCTCCAAGTTGACAGCAATTCCTGGCATATGTTTGGTTTTCGCTGTGATTTTTTATGGAAACTTTATAGTCGATGCATGGATGACTGCTCCATCGTCTGTTCCGCACAAAAACAGATCGATGAGCGCTTTGAATTATTAAACCGACAGTCAGAGTATATAAAATTTACACGGGAAAACCCAACCGAAAACTGGCTTCCATTCTTAAACATCCAAATAAAGCTCTCAGAAAGTGGCTGTGTAACAAAATGGTATCGTAAGCCAAGTAGTAAAAACATACTAGTTCACTACCTTTCCTCTCGTCCCTCACGCATGAAAAAAGCACTTTTCAAAAACAAGTGCCGTACGGCTAAAATTGTGCACAGGAGCTCAGCTAGTTCTATTCCTGCCATTAAAAAGAATAGCAATAAATAAAAAGGCTAAGATTGTTATTATAACTATAGCCTCAGCTTAACTGGGCTCAATGCCGATTTGTTCAAAAACAAGTGCCGTACGGCTAAAATTGTGCACAGGAGAAGAGGAAAGGAAGGAATCGCTAAATATGCCACGAAAAATAGCCATTTCCAATGGCTACGAAGTAGAAACCACTCGAGTTAGACAAAAGGGCAGAGTGGTTTGCCAAAATAATGTTTCGAACGTAAGTAAGATTCCCTTCAAGCTACCCTTCATATCAAATGTAGTAAATTACGCCATTAAAAGATGCTTAAGAAGAAGTGGCAGCACGTTCGTTCCCAACCGCAGACACCTGCGATCCGGAGTGTTGCAAATATCTCAGCATTGTAGAAGTTATATGGTGTCTATTTAAAAGTTAATCTTCATTAACACTTTAGCTTCTTTCCACTGCATAATTAAAGTATCATTGTATAAAATACGTCCAGGCTCTCAGGAAAGCGAAATCACCGAAACGTCAACCAACGACCAACAAGAACAACAACAACAACAACGACAACGAAGACCTATACCAACCTCGGATCAGCTTAAGAAGATCAGTTTATAAGTTCATATAAATAATTATATCAACTATTTGTACCGAGGTTTATAGAAAGTCGGTCTTTTGAGTTTATGGAAACGTTGAACTTATTCTCATCATAGCTAACCATGAAGGGACGAAGACCGAAATATTGTCATTTCTGCATGGAATTTCGTTTCAAAAAGATCAATCGCGCTCTTTCATGAAAAACCTTTAAGAGAATGGTTGGATTATACAAGTCCTGGCCTTCTAGTTCCTCTCGACGAGCGTCTCTTCACATTCTGGAATGTTCCCGAGAAAGGTAACGATGATAATAGGAATATTAAGGAATTTGGCGATTTTTATAAGAGAAATCAGATTTGTCCTTTACGTAAGCACTCTCAGCACTCAATATGCACTTTCCAGAACTCCTAAACTCTCACGCCTGCTGCGGAATAATGCCTCTCCAGAGAGAAGGTGACACAGGAGCAGGACCAAGACCTTCAATGTTAAATCGTCTTGTTCATTAAAAACATACAGATAGTATTCAGCATACCGTATATTCGAGCAGTGCTCAATTTCACAGAATTCTACTCGGCGTTGAAACGATAATCCACACTACGAGAAGGAGCATTTTTGAACCATCCAACTAGAATGAATCCGGTGCTGAAGAAGACGAAGACGTCGAAACATCGGCCGAATAAATGGTATCACATCAGCGTTGTGTTAGCTGAACTACGGAAATACGTGCCGATGTTAAATAAAAGTCGGTTGTAGAAGCTTTTATAAAGTTGTTCAGAAATAAATGAGCATTTCTAACCATATTAACTAAAATGTCATAACTGGCTTCAAACAAAACTTTATTGATCAAAATGAGAACCCTCCACCGCCGACTATCTATTAACCTCGGCATTGATCAAGTAATTAATTCTTCGTGTTCTTGTTGAGCAAACGCGAGGTGTTATTTTTATTCTTTATTCACGAATAAGCTGACGTTTCTGCGGACTTCGCCTTCCTCGGAATCTGAAATGGTCAAGTTGACAGCAATCTATTTGGATAAATACCTCCATAACCAACCAGAAAAAACGCTAAATCAAGATTTCAATCACATTGAACACAGCTTTGCACACTCACCGCTTTCTATGATGCCACTGGGTATGTCGCGTGGAGACCAACCGCACAGAATTCACATGGAAGCGTAATGTGTCCCTCCCATCAGAATAACAGGCTTATATGCTGCCCAATATCACGCATGATAATGAGGAATATTTCCCTTCGGTTCATTTTCGCATTTCTGGAATTAATCCAGACGCCTCGAGAGTTTTGCACGCGTGCCTTCTCGACTCCCGTGCGAGAACCGTGACATGTCCCTCAAAGTCCTCCCCGCTATGTACCTGGGTCCTATGCGTGTCTAGTGGGGTATTTGGTTTACGTTTGCCGACTGTTTTCTTTTATGCGGACACAAAGTGATCTGCCCGTTTCGCCAATGTATTCGTCTCCGCACGCCTTACAGGAGATCAGATAAACTGCACCCGAGCTCATGCAATCACCGTCTTTACCATTAGAGCAAATTACGCAATTTTGCGTTGCACATAGACGGTCGTACAGGCGGTTACGAAGTAGCTGGCGCCTAAAATTACTCGGTGGCATTTCAACCACGTTTACCGAATTCTCTAGACCGACCCTTCTTAAGCAGCGTTTTATAGCTGCGCTTACATCATTTGAGATGAAGGGTAGGAAAAGCGAGACCTTTTTATTGCTAGAGTTCTCGTTTGGAAGCCTAGCGTTTTCCCTACACCTATCCCGAGCTACAGTTTCACAGCCATTAGAAATGGTATTTGCCGTGCCAAATTTCGGGACTCCTCTTCTCTGTTCTTTTCCCGTGAACACGTTGGTTGCTGTTCGAAACGATATGCGACTATAATCAGCTGTTCTAACCTTCCTCATTGGAAGTCATGTAAAAAAGCGGTGAGTTTTTCGAGAAGCTGTTGATCATGTAATTGCCATGAAGTTTTTCGTCTTACTGTAAGTGTTATTGAAGTGTTTGGCCTAATAAATTGTATATCAGTATACCCTTCCAGGCTCTGAAGAAGACGATACTGCCGAAACGTCGGCTACTGTTGTGTTGTATTGTATTGTGTGTTTTTCTATGGAAGTAAATGTATGCTGTATAACAACCTCGCGATTGCTTAACAAGAAAATAAAGTATTCAAGATATTTTTACTACTTCGCCTTCGGTACCACTTCGTAACGTAGCCTTTTCCGACAGGTTAATTTGGACGTTCAAGAATGGCAGCCAGTTTTCTTTCGGTTTCTCTCGGGTGAACTTGAAATACTCTAACTGTTCGTTCAGCAACTCGAGGCATTTGTCCATTTTCTCTCGTGTCGAGCAAAGGACAAAACAGTCATTTATTTCTACAGTACGGTGACGATCTGTACCTACAATGCACGTACACTTGCATCCGAGTCCTCAATAGAGGACTTGTTCACGCAAGCAAGCAAGAATGATAAGGTACGACGTCATCGGCCTGGCCGAGACGAGACGACGCCACCCATTCAACGCTGTCTATGACACTGGAGAAGAACTGTTCCTCGGAACATGCGACAGTAGAGGAGTAGGCGGTGTCGGCGTTCTCGTCAATACGAGTTTGTCCATGAACATCAATTCATTCGAACAGCTTACAGCCCGAATCGGACGTTTACGATTACAAAGATGTGGATCAACACCGGCTTTGACAATCTTCGTCGTTTATGTGCTAACATCAAACTATGACGAAGGACAAGTCGAAGCGTTCTACATGGACTTGGAGAGGTTCTACAGAGAAGACCATACATTCTTCAAGGTCATCATTGGAGATTTCAATGCCAAGATCGGACCAAGAAGATCGTCTGAGGAACGTCACATTGGGACCCACGAATTAGAATGGAACGAACAGGGTGAGCGGCTCTCCGAGTTTATCATGGCGACCAAGACCATCCATGGTAACTCGCAATTTCAGAAGCCTCACCGTCAACGATGGACGTGAGAATCTCCCAATGGAGAGTACCATAACGAAATAGGCCACATCATAGTTAATAGAAGGTTTTGCCTACTCGATGTCGTTGTTGTCCCAAAATTTTACACGGGATCAGACCACCGTCTCCTTCGTGTAAGATTCTATTCCTCGCGGAAGAGAGAAAAAGCCGCTAAATTGAAAAACCTAGGTCCCAGAACCACCACAAACTGGGGCTTATTCAACTCATTAGTCGGCTGTTGGGAAGATGCCGTTGTCGATAACATCGACGAGGAATACGATCGGCTCATTCAACATCTTCACACAGCCACCCTCCAGAACGTCATGCGAACATTGGAATGGGATAATATGGGAGTGAAAATCGATGGTCGGCAGATACATCACCTTCGCTTTGCGGATGATATCGTTGTTATAACACCATACATTAGCCAAGCGGATCGTATGCATGCGGACTTCGATAAAGCGTGTGGAAAGATTGGTCTTCGACTAAATCTCAAGAAAACGATGTTAATGAAGAACGGATTGGTTTCGTTTGCCGCATTGACGCTCAACAGAACGAATATCTCCGAATGCTCCAGTTATGTACCTAGGTCGGGAAATCAATACGATGAACGACTTAGTTCCAGAGCTGAGCAGAAGGAAACGAGCGGCTTAGGAAGCTTTCAAGAAGAAGAGAACAAAGAACAGTGAAATCCGTGCCCACCTTTTCGACTCAACGGTACTTCCTGCCCTAACGTATACGTTAGAAACCTGGTCGCTACGAAAGCGGTATGGAAGATCACTCAGCGTTATCGAAAGCGCAGTCGAAAGGACGATGCTAGGAGTATCCCGTTTCACACAAGTATGGGATGGGATCCGGAGCTCCGACCTGCGTCAACGATCAAAAATCAAAGATGCCGTTCTGTACGCCAAACAGTCGAAAATAAGGTGGACCGGACACGTAATGCGTATGAATGATAGCCGATGGACAAGAGATGTTAGTGACTGTATTCCTCGGGATGTCAAACGTACTGCAGGAAGACCACCGACCCGATGGTCAGAGTTCTTCACGAAAAGCCTAGAAGAAAGATATGATGCTCGACGAGTCCCTAAAGCGAGGAGAACCCACTGGACTTCTCTTGCACCCGACAAGGAAAAATAGAGGATTTACTGGCGCCCGCTCGAGTCACTCGACGATCAACGGGACTACAAGTGATGCAGGTGATATCTACAGTGGAGTAACGGCCCGAAATCGGTCACTGGTGCTTCCACCTTAGACATAAACGCAATGGCAAGACTCGATGCCAGTCGTTGTCCCATTGCCATCTCTCTTATTTGAGCGTAGTACTTTCCGGAACATCTGAAGACTGAGCAGCTCAAGCATTCTTTTAAGCGTGCCGTCGACTGCTCTATCTTGAAGCCATATATGTTTATTTTTCCTTCGTGCTGTATAAGGAATTCGAATATAGCTTGCATTGCGGAATCATTCGACACGTTTGTATACAGGGACATCGGACACCGGACTCCATCACGTACGCGCTGCTGGGCTGCGTAGTACGTAGACGATCCAGAAACATCTAGGTATTCATAAGATGGGCTGGAATTTGTTTCAACAACTGGTTAAATATTAGGGTTAAAAACCATGTTGTCCTATGCGTTGGCCCGTTCACACGGCTAATGATAGGTCTAGCCTTAAACAATGATGGATCGCTAGACGCAAGATTATCGCTGGATACAAAGTTATAAGTTTTTATAAGTAAGTACAAGACGGGACATGTTGGTAAGTTAACTTTTAGTTGAGAGATAACTGATGGTTTTAAACCAGCAGCCCTTGTCATTTTCGCCCATTCGTAGCTCAATTTTCGGTATTTACTTTTAAACTCCTTCCCAAATGATGGGTGCCTTCATCTTCAAGGTGCTTTTTCGTTATCTCTACATTTAGCTGATGGGGAATTACGACAAACTCTCCACCCTTATCACTAACGGATAGCCTTATGTTTTTCAACTTTATCAGCTCTCGTACCTCTCGCATACCACGTTTTTGCACCTCAGTGAAGTTTGAGTTGTATCTTTACGCGCGATAGTGATTGAATTTTCTTCCAAGGGGGCGAAGTTCGCCGAAACGTCAGCTTATTCGTGAATAAAAAATAAAAATATCACCTCGCGTTTGTTCAACAAGAATATGAAGAAAATGAGGACGATTTGGAATTGTACGTTTGAGAACAGGTTTATTAATTCCGTTTGCATAAAATTCTGGAGTTCTGGAAGCGATGAAACCGTCGAAGTCATTTGTTGCGTCATCGTTGTTGGTGAAGCATTTCTCGCGCAGGAAATTGTAAAGCTGTTTGAAGAACTGATGATCGCTAGGCGAGAGCTCTGATGAATGTGGAGGATGAGGTAAAGTTTCGTAGCCAAACTCGTTCGACTTCTGCAGGGTTGGTTCCGCAAGCAATCAGCCCGGATTCAGGCCACCAAGCAATCAGCATAACCTTTTTTGCTGCAATTTCGGATTTGGGAAGTGCTGTGGAGCCAAGTCGTAATCCAACATTAAGCTGAACTTCGCCGGTTGTGTACAGAATAATTTATTTTTGAACAGCCTAATAGTACGCCGTTGTTCAACATTGAACATTTAATTTGTGTTCGCTGCAGAAGGTTATTATCGGTATAAAAAAATAGATGAAAGCTGTTATTTCACCCGCTGCTCTTTTTTTCTTCTAGTTGATCTACTCCATTAATAATTCCACTGGTAATACAACCACGATGATAGTGAGATATGAGCGAAACTCCAAGCCTCAACTGAGTTAGGAACCCACGATTACCTTTCTCGGACGCTCACGTGTTATCCACTCTACCACCAGAGCCCTTGCTTTGATTTTTTCTGAGCATCTAATTTGTTCAGATTCTTCCCTACTATTCATGTGATAAGATATCGTGTATGACCTTTAGCACTCTAGCAAGTAAAGATCTTTAGCTCACCTCTTGTATCACCTGTAGTCGCGTTAATAGTCGAGTAACTCGAGCGGGCGCCAGTAAATCCTCCATTTTTCCCTGTTGCGTGCAAGAGTAGCCCAGTGGGTTCTGCTCGCTTTAGGGACTTGTTGAGCATCACATCTTTCTTCTAGGCTTTTCGTGAAGAACTCTGACCATCGGGTCGGTGGCCTTCCTGTAGTACGCTTGACATCCCGAGGAATCCAGTCACTAACAGCTCTTGTCCATCGGTTATCATTCATACGCATTACGTGTTCGGTCCACCTTATCTTCGACTGTTTGGCGTACAGAACGGCATCTTTGATTTTCAATCGTTGACGCAGCTCGGAGCTTCGGATCCCACCCCACACTTGTGTGAAACGGGATCCTCCTAGCATCGTCCTTTCGACTACGCGTTCGATAACGCTGAGTGATCTCTAATCCTGCTTACGCAGCGACCAGGTTTCTGACGTATACGTTAGGGCAGGAAGTACCGTTGAGTCGAATAGGTGGGCACGCGGAGTCGAATGTTTTTTGTTCTCGTCTTCTTGAAAACTCCCCAAGCCCCTCGTTTCCTTCTACCCAGCTCGGAGCTAAGTCGTTCATCACATTGATTTCCCGACCTAGATAGGCATAACTGGAGAATTCGGAGATATTCATTCCGTTGAGAGTGAATGGGGCATACGAAACCAATCCGTTCCTCATGACTCGAGAGTTTCTGGAGACAGACGTCTCTTGGTGACCTTCGAATTCTCAGCTTTCATAGCGCTAACGTGAAGATGTTTGATGAGCCGATCGTATTCCTCGTCGATGTTATCGACAACGGCATCTTCCCAACAGCCGACTAATGAATTGAATAAGCTCCAGTTTGTGGTGGTTCTGGGACTTTGGTTTTTGAATTTAATGGCTTTTTCTCCTTTTCGCAAGAAATAAAATCTTGCACGAAGGAGATGATGGACTGATCCCGTGTAGAATTTTGGGACAACAACGACATCGAGTAGGCAAAACCTTCTATGAACTATGATGTGGTCTATTTCGTTATGGTGCTCTCCGTTGGGAGACTCCCACGTCCAACGTTGAGGGTGAGGCTTCTGGAATTGCAAGTTGCCATGGATGGTGTTGCTCGCCATGATAAACTCAGAGAGCCGCTCATCCTCTCCGTCCCATTCTAATCCGTGGGTCCCAATGTGACGTTCCTCAGATGATCTCCTTGGTCCCATCTTGGCATCGAATTCTCCAATGATTACCTTGAAGATTCTTCAAGGTCTTCAAGGTCAAGGTCAAGGTCATCTTTAGCTCAGCAAGGAAAAACCCACACACTTGGGAAGCGATAAATTAAGATTACTACACGACGTCGCCGATTTCGAATCAGGACTACCAATCATCCATGATTGTTCAAAAACAATGTACTTGAAAGCTCACTGTTACATTGTCAGTATTTCTTGTCCACTCTATTGATTCCTACAACCATATACTAAGGCATTCATGCTTTGCCATTCCCACGTGTGCAGCAGGTCAGAATTACCCATAGCTGTGTATCAAAATTGGCAAATTTTGGCTGGAAACGTGAAAAAGATCTAGAAGATCTCATTCATCTTGAAATTAACGCTTAAAGCAACAGTTATAGTGAAATGCTTCCGTTTCTCGAATGTGGCTTAGAGGCTCAAAGGGCATGGACGAACAGAAATTTTAGGATCACATTTTAAGAAAATACTATGAGTCGGCTTTTATTGCAAGATAATGAAGTACACACAAAATAAGAAGGGCATGTGTGAAGTGTACTTTAGGGTCTTAACTAAGTAGCTCAGCGACCTTGAACGTTTTTAGAGCAAGTGTCTTTTCCCTTCATTCAGAACCACTAAGTTTTCGCACACCAGAAAGTGCTCTTAATGAAGAGTACACTTATCAGTGTGAAAAACGACTACCACTATCAAAGTGAAAACAATACCTCGAATTTAACTTCATGAGTGTCATTGCTTTCCCTAAACGGTAATGACATAGTGTGGTTTCGAAGGGAGTGGCAATTTGTCCCATTGTGTGGGAAGCTCCGACTGAGTATTTTCTTGCATTGCAGATAATTAATACACTTTTCACGATGACGTGTTCAGAATTTTCATAAACATTATGACAGATACTGCATAAACTTCTGGTTAGGCGAGATATAAACCTAGAAGACCACAGTGCGAATATCTTATTCAATGAATGGTTCCTACGAATGAATAATTAGAGTGGAAAAATATTGTTGTCATTGAATTGTTCTACTCATGTGCGTTTCTAAACAGAGAGAAACGTAGCGCTGTGGTTCGAGGTGCCACGGTGACCACACATGGTCATCGGTGCGATCTCATGCTCCGAACACAAAGTACGCAATATATCTGGTGCCGACAGACTAGTACGAGACCTGTCTGGGAGGATAGCAACACTGACTCAATACATCGGTAGACCACCGTATGTCATCGTCTAGGCCATATGTGCGTTCAATCACCTCTACGCTGCACGAATAAAATTGAGTTCAAAGACGCATCGGTCAGGGATTGATTAACACCGACACAATTATCCGTTTTCTTTTAAGTTCGTCGTTCTTTTTTTCCAAGCATTCACTCCGAACGTCTTATCTTCCTCTAGACAATTCATGAACTTCGTCTCCTCAGATTTCACAGATGTCATTCTCTCTAGAAGTCACAATAATATATCCTTAGCCAATTTGTTCGCCAATTTTGTTAACACACTTTAGTTATAGATTTACTTCTCGTCCGAAGTACACCTACGCAAGGTACAACTAATGAAAATTTTGTCGTTGATCATTCTCAAATTAAGAGTCCATCATTTTTAAATCCTAGTTATGAAACCTAAGACGCCGTAATGAGTACCACGACATTGTCATTTCAAATATAAAAAGTAATTCCCACGACCGACTTTCTATTAACCTCCGCATTGATCGAACAGTATTTTATATTCTTGTTTAGCAAACACAGGATGTTATTTTATTTCTTTATTTACGTCCAAGCTGACGTTCATAAAAAAAAATAATAATGTACAAAAAACGTACTTTTTTCAAACAAGACCAGTATTCGCATAGTGTTAGGTTCTCGCTTCTTATTCTATTCGGTTCGTTGTTTTGCATTCGTTGTCTGCGAAATCGGATTTGCATGTGACTTCCGCTCCCATTTGAAGGTTTCATTTTCTTCATTAATATTATTCAGTGCTGGTCGAATCTGATTTTTCCTGCAACTCCGTGATAGCCCTGTCAGAATCTTAGTATTTTTCATCATAAGCACACGTCGGTGCTTATGAATGAAAAAGAGCTCTTTTGAACTGGTTCTGTAGACTAATCGCAGATGAATCAGGATTGGTTAGCTCGGTGGGGTTTTGAACAGGTCACCAAATATGCAGCATCTAGAACCACTGCGCTCCGCACGTAACCTCAAAAAACTAAAAGGTGGAAATGGAATGAGATTTTATACATTGCTTTGTTTAAAACTGTCGAAAAATTTATGACAATATTCTTATTAAGAAAATCGAATAATGACGCAAGTAGAGAGTGTGATTGCTCCCACACTTCCTGCTGCCGCTACCAATAAAATTATTAAGTCGTAAGATTGCTTAACTGAAATACCTCGAAGCTCAATTCGTTTTACAGAGAGATCCAGTGGACGACTCGAAAATGGTGAATAGATGTTTTGAAGCTACACAATTGCCTTGTCGAAAGGTCATTTTCTCAGACTACCTTCGATCCTGGGTCATTAGGATCCTGGGTCATTAGAAGAAATACTCATCGCTAGCTCAAAGCAAAAATCAGAAGAAGATACAATACGATAAAGCGAAATATTTTCGAACGTACAAAGACTCTCACATTCAAATGAATATTTTTCCATTGCCTAAACTAAGAACCTATTAGATATATTATTTATTTGAACTACATGCTACTCAGCGGTGCCTGTCGAGCAGCGGTTAGAGGTGCTCTGCAATACACACGCGATCATTGTTTCGATTTCTCTTCCTGGCTCACCAACCGTTTCTTCCCTCCGGTTCCGAAAACTGGTACCAGATCTATTGAGAGCATAGCAGCACTGACTTGCTACATCGGTAGGCTATTGCGATTCATTGTACAGGCCAGATAAGCATTCAATCACCTCTAACGATGCTCGACGAAGTCAAATTCGTGACGCATCCTTCAGGGACTGATCAGCGCTGAGAGCTTCATCCTATGTTCTTCGTGTTTCATTTATTTGTCCTTATGCAGAAATGAGTGCTGAGCTGTGCACACAGTTTAACCTTTATCTTTCAGTTTTATTTATTCTTCTACAACAACTCGCTTCCGTCCTAGTTCAATTTGTGAAAATAATTGGATATGAATGTTTTCCATTTTTCTGAGAGCATCTGATGAGAAGAGTGCGTGGGCAGAGTTGCTGTATCACTGAAGGAAGATGCGTAACAAATCCTACTGTTTTGAAGGTTCAAAAGTTAAGAACACATAAAACGTACACAAATTGACAATGATGAAAGAGAAAGTAAAAATCAAATAGATGAAAACACGACTAGTTCATGATCGGTGAACTACATTATTTTCGTTCTACCTTCTAAACTATTTCAATTAGAAGGTTAGTTTCGCTGTGCTCCATAATCTCCGACAATAAGTCTTACTATGGTAATTCTTCGTCGAAACAATTATTAGATAAAATTTGCTAAGCATAATGCTGCATCTGTTGAGTTGAGTATCTCTTCACCGGATTTATTGTTTCAGTGAATAATTATAAAAAGTTGTCTAGACATTATTAAAAAAAGGGATAAGCAATTCGGAACTGCTCGTTCCACGAATATTACGGTATGCATCCGACTCCATTCGGAGCAATGAAACGGGGGTCTTAGTGATTTATAGAGTCGTGTTTTTATCCTCCCAAAGCAATCCGATATCAATTTCCTCAGAGATGCCTGGAGCAGATCAAACCGGTGACTGCGTGTGCGCTGCAAGCCTAAGCACTGTGCTACACTCGCCCCGACATCGGTTGACGTTATGAAATATGTTGGAAAATCCGGTGATTTGAATAGCACTGGAATTGAAGAGTTACTGTTTGATGACGACGACACCATGTGTGGATTCAAACTTAAGAGTGACCGTCTAGAGGGAGTGGGTGTGGTCTTCCTTACGCGCCATATCGACCTCACCACTCATTCGTATTGATCCCGAGACACACTGCAGTCATTCGAATGAAAGCGAAAGCTGGGGGAATGCTGGGCCTCATTTCGGCCCTATTCGCCCTAGCTCATGCTGATGAGACGCAACTACTTATGCCCGGTGTTATTCCAAAGGTGAGTTCATTTTACAACCTCCACACGTTCCTTGTTATTTTTGATCAGCTTCTGCTAAAAATGCCATCATAAGACCTCTTTGTCGTCGTTTTATCGTCCACACTTACTATAGAGTTCTGCGAAGCAAAGCCTGAAGTGAAGATCTGGCGAACTACAGCATTCATCGACTGATAGATTGAGTTCGAGTGACGGGAAGTGGCAGATAGCAATTACCGTACTCAACCTTAATTAGCAATTAAAAGTGAAGCAACGAAAAAAAGTAACTACCTACCCTATAAATAATTGTATCAGTACTTCAATGCTTTATATTTAACGAAAGCTAAGGTCAATATTAATCTCATCAATTGCTATGGATTCCTTTTTTGCCTCACCCCTCCTAACGTTCGTTACAGTAATCACGCCTAATAATAATAGAATTTTTAAAAGAAGATTTCTTGTTACTACCTTAGATAGGAGAAAAACAAAAGCACAAAAACACTTCCAAGAGACTTTGAAAATTGAAGGAAAAAATTTAATGCCTATGTAAAGTTATAACAAATAAAGGATAAAGCTTTCAGAGCAACGATCAGCTGATAAAAATGTAGTGTTGATGTGATATCCTGTATCTTCTTCCTGGTCACACACGTGACCACATAGCCTGAAGAATGCTGATGAGAAAAACCTTATTTATACAATTATTTTTTATTCATTCATATGGCCACGCATCTTCCTCTCATGAGCGATTTCAAGCCGATTAGTCGCGAGGCTAGGTGGCGCGTTTCCAGGTGGCGGATAGAGGGTTAATCGTGGACCAAACCGAGCCTTGCTTCATCAAGATGCAGGTGGTTCCAGGGGATGGACTCCCTATTTCTGCTGTGCCGATTTGGCACATACTTTCTGTATTTGCTAGGCGTATTCATGCATGTGTGTGTGTGTGTGTGTGTGTGTGTGTGTGTGTGTGTGTGTGTGTGTGTGTGTGTGTGTGTGTGTGTGTGTGTGTGTGTGTGTGTGTGTGTGTGTGTGAGTGCGTTCTCGCTTAATGCGGATTGTATTCTATGAGTCAATTCGGCCAAAAAACCCTGCAATCAAGTGACAGTGAGGTATATGGGAGGCGGTTAGGAGTCGCCTCCGACAAATAAGCTTCATGTCCACTCTGGGAGAGCCTGGCAAGCTACCCGTGAGTATACCCAGCTCCCACGTTGAGAGCTCAGCAAGCTAAACGTGGGTATCGAAATGCTAAACACAGTAAAAAAAAACGGGCCTCATTCCCCTGACCCCGAAAGAGCCCCCAATTTCGCAGCGTTGGGTAGGTCGAGTGCGGAGAGGCTGCTAAAATCTCGAGGCCAATGGAAGCTGCCTGGATCAAGAACTATGGTGACGATCAGTACCTACAATGCACGTACACTTGCATCTGAGTTCTCGATAGAAGACTTGCCCATGCAAGCAAGAATGATGAGGTACGACGTCATTGGCACGGCCGAGACGAGACGACGCCACCCAATCAACGCCGTCTATGACACTGGAGAAGAACTGTTCCTCGGAACATACGACAGTAGAGGAGTCGGCAGCGTCGGTGTGTTCCTCAACACGAGTTTGTCAACGAAGATCGATTCATTCGAACTGCTTACAACCCAAATCGGACGTTCACGATTACAAAGATGTGGATCAACACCGGCTTTGACAATCTTCGTCGTTTATGTGCCAACATCAAACTATGACGAAGGAGAACTCGAAGCGTTCTACATGGACTTGGAGAGGATCTACAGAGAAGACCATACATTCTTCAAGGTCATCATTGAAATTTCAGTGCCAAGATTGGACCAAGAAGATCGTCTGAGGAACGTAACATTGTAGCATCCACGGATAAAAATGGAACGAACAGGGTGAGCGGCTCTCTGAGTTTATCATGGCGACAAAGACCATCCATGGTAACTCGCAATTGCAGAAGCCTCACCCTCAACGCTGGACGTGGGAGTCTCCCAATGGAGAGTACCATAACGAAATAGACCACATCATAGTAAATATAAGGTTTTGCCTAACCAAAGTCTCTGTTGTCCCAAAATTTTACACGGGATCAGTCCACCATCTCCTTCGTGCAAGATTCTATTTCTCGCGGAAAAGAGAAAAAGCCGGTAAATTCAAAAACCGAAGTCCCAGAACCACCACAAACTGGGATTTATTCAATTCATTAGTCGACTGTTGGGAAAATGCCGCTGCCGATAACGTCGCCGAGGGATACGATCGATTCATTCAACATCTCACGTTAGCGCTATGAAAGCTGAGAGTTCGAAAGTCACCAAAAGACGTCTGTCCCCACAAACTCAGGGCAGTGGGGAAAATCATTCACGAATACTACTCAGATCTCTTCGATAGTCACCTCCACCTCCCGTCATGTGAAATAAAAGAGGATGGATATGTTGCACTACCGGTTCTCCCTTCTGAAATCCGACATGCCATTTCGTCGGTGAACGATCGAACAACACCAGTTCCGGATAGGATAAAACAAGAACATCTGAAGAACATTCCGCCAGTCCTCTTAAACACACTGCCTAGGCTCTTCATACGCTACCTGTTTGAATACAGGGTCCCCACTCAGTAGAAGACCAGCAAGACCGCGTTGTTGTTCAAGAAGGGCGACCTACACGATATAGGCAACTATCGCCCAATCACCTTGCTGTCTGTCGTCTACAAACTCTTCACTCCAGTCATCCTAAACAGGTTTGACAGAACACTGGACAAAGGACAGCAATGTGAGCAAGCAGGGTTTCGAAAAGGATTCAGTACGATAGTCCACAGCCACACCATAACATTCAAGTATCGCGATAGTACAAAAGACCGCTCTGTCTCACTTTCATCGATTTAAAGAAGGCCGACTCAACTGAGATAGAAGCAGTCATGGAAGCCCTTGATAGTCAAGGAGTCTCTACTCAATATATAAAGATTCTTCGTGAGCTGTACAAAAGTTTTACAACCAAAATATCACCATTCTACAACGATATTAACGTTGATGTCAAAAGAGGATTTAGACAAGGCGATACAATCTCGTCAAAACTATTTACCCTCCAGAATGTCATGCGAAAATTGGAATGGTATAATATGGGAGTGAAAATCGATGGTCGGCAGTTACATCACCTTCGCTTTGCTAATGATATCGTTCTTATAACACCAGACATTGGCCAAGCGGAACGTATGCTTGCCGACTTTGATAGAGCTTGTGGAAGGAATGGTCTTCGATTAAATCTCACAAAAACGATGCTCATGAGGAACGGATTGGTTTCGTATGCCCCATTCACTCTCAACGGGATGAATATCTCCAAATTCTCCAGTTATGCCTATCTAGGTCGGGAAATCAATGTGATGAACGACTTAGCTCCAGAGCTGTGTAGAAGGAAACGAGGGGCTTGGGGAGTTTTCAAGAAGAAGAGAACAAAAAAACATTCGACCCCGTGCCCACCTTTTCAACTCAACGGTACTTCCTGCCCTAATGTATACGTCAGAAACCTGGTCGCTGCGTAAGCAGGATTAGAGATCACTCAGCGTTATCGAACGCGTAGTCGAATGGACAATGCTAGAAGGATCCCATTTCACACAATTATGGGATGGGATCCGAAGCTCCGATCTGCGTCAACGATAAAAAATCAAAGATGCCGTTCTGTGCGCCAAACAGTCGAAGATGAGGTTGGCCGGGCACGTAATGCGTATGAATGACAACCGATGGACAAGAGCCGTGTTAGTGACTGGATTCCTCAGGATATCGAACGTAATGCAGGAAGGCCACTGACCCGATGGTCAGAGTTCTTCACGGAAAGCCTAGAAGAAAGATATGATGTATAATGCTCGACGAATCCCTAAAGCGAGCAGAACCCACTGGGCTACCCTTGCACGCGACAGGGAAAAATTGAGAATTTACTGGCGCCCGCTCGAGTTACTCGATGATGAACGGGACTACAGGTGATACAGGTGATTCATATGACCCGATACCACGTGTTACCACATACTTTTTATATCTCAACACTTCTTTCCTTCAATTGGCAGTTTCACATTCGCCATTACCAAAAATCTTAGGACTTGTGTGTGGATTATCCTGCCTGTTGAACACTGTGTCTTGCTCATGAATGTCGTGTAATGGCGGTTGCTTTGGTTCTCTTTGGAATCTTGTGGCAACTTTACTGTAGCCTAAGGTCTTTACCATAGGTTGTAGTCGAAGCTTGTGGATCGGAGGAAGGCTCTCCAATACACATCTGGTACCAATTTGTCGACTCCGGAGGAATGGGGGTTAGGCGGACCCTTTGCACTGAATGTCCAGGCTCATGCTGCTTAACATCGTCTCTGCAGTGTGCCAATATTAAGGATAAATCGATAGGGAGCAAATACAGGTACTTTTCATCCGTATCGAATATCCTAGCGTAGATCATAGTGTAACTTGAAAGCTCAATCTCCAAGCCTCCATGGCGTTCTTTTTTATTTGGTTGGTTTCTCTTTTTTTAGTAACTGAGGTAGTGTTTCATCCAATATGTCAAATAATAGGTAATCAGCTTTCTGGTGTGACCTACCTGATTTTCAGCATATTCATGTTTAGTACAGGAGCTATGTCGTTAGCTATTATTCTTTGGAGTCAATTGGCCGTCCAAAATGGCCGTCTACACTTACATGGCCGGCGCTTCATCTAGCCTCTCTATCTACGTTGCGCTTTTTGTAACGCCGGCTATATCTCCATCCTTTGCACGCAGCGTGGAGATGTGCGAGGGGTTCGTTAAGGTTACAGCCCATAACGACTGACTAAAGCAGATGGACGCGTGGTCGGATCTCTGTTTATTCGAATACGTGATATATTTAACTGCAGCATCCAAAGGTATTCATTTTGATAACCTTGAATGACGCACCAAGTGCAGATTCCATGAATGTCGCTTCTTTCTTCTTTTGTTCTTTAGTTTTCTCTTTTAATCCTGTTGAAAAGGAAGAGCTTATAAGAGAAGAGCGGCTGATGGTTTGGAGAGTCGCTGCTTATAGCATGTTGATTAACTTCTGCAATAATATAACCGTATCGATTTTCGATTTTCTAGTTATCACATCATGGTAACATCTTGGAGTACGTGAAAAACCACTCAATATATGGGCGTTGGCACTACGTTCTTGAAATTGTTCTTGTTTTACGACTGGATGAACCACGACACTTAGTAGTTATTGACAGAGTATGTCGATTATTAGTAGTAGTTCAGCCGGAATGATATATCCATCTCACGAGGACGATTCAGGGGCAAGTGGGCTTGGCTGTTAAAGATACTGAAAGATGTTAAAGAACCGATGCTTGTGGTTTTTTTCCCATTGCCTGGTACATTGACACTCTTCATTTCTTTCTAATCTCAAATATAGGTCTTTATCATGTTCATTTCCATATTGGCCTTCAGCTTAAGAGTTTTTCAGTAGCAGATAGTTGTGCCATGGTGATTCTCATGATCGTGACTTCCTCGTCATTGTTTGGATTCCACAATGATGTTATAGAGACCATTCTCCACCGCATAGAGATTAATCTCCACCTCTTAACAAAATCGCATAATCCTTAACTTCAGTATGGGTGTTATCGCTATTACGCCACATATTACCAATTTACGGATATTATCGATAACAGGATTATTCCGTCTCGAGCCGAAGTTAGAAGTCCTTAGTGAAAGCTCTGGGATTACATTGCTTGCTTTTGTGATTGTTTAAATTCCCTTTTCGGCCAAGAAATTTTATGCAGGAAAGGCGATGATGCTAAAGTGTTTGGGATCTTGGATCTTGGAACAACAGTAAAACTGGTTAGGAAGAACTTTAGCATTACTGTCGTGTGATTTATTTTGGTACTCTCAGATAGCCAGGACTCCCACGTGCACCAGTGGAGGAGGGCTTCTGGTCCTTGTTATCCGTTCATGCATAAGCTGAGATACCGCATCTCTATGCTCGTTCCACAATATTTCTTTGGTCTTAATGTGAAATTCTTCAGATATCAGTCTCTAGTCATTCTTAGCGTTAAAGTCACTTTATAATGAACTTATGCACTATGAGCTCTTATAAACTTCCACTTCATATGCAACGCTGCGACCACGTTTTCGTCGCAGTTGCTGTAAATATAGACAGTCAAGCTCATGAGAGTCGAAATCGGTGCGACTTTTCAATCGTAATCATCCGAATCGAGTCAGCAGTTGCTAAGAGGAATTAAAACAGTGCTTCCACGTCTCAAACACTCCTCATTATCGCTTCATCCTGGCTTGAAACGTCAGAGCCTCAATAGAGGATTGGGCTGCTAGCAGAGTTTGTGCATGAAATGCAAGCTCTTCGTTGTAGTCTTTCCGGATTTTAAAGAACCAAAAATGCATTTGAGATTTTTGATATTATCTCATGCAGTCATCCAGTCAATATTGCCGAATCCAGGGTTCAATGAAGGGCTGTGGATTTATGGTACTTATATCTAATGAACGACATACCAATATGTTGTTTGCTGAACTTTGCTGTGGTGAATCGATGCATTAGTGGGTAATGTGCTTGGCTAACAAAGATTATTACTGCCTCTCGTTGAAAAGGTTGATCTAATCAAATTTTTAAGGAGTTACAGCAAGAACGATTCACAAAAGGTCGTAGAGTTTTCCTTCTGCAACTGTTAGGCCTCTTGCCATCCTATGAAATCGTAAACTATTAACTTTTTTCGGTTTCTTCTTCTTCTGATCTTTTTTCATCTTTTCTCAACTCCTGCATCTCTCATCGCGCACTTTTCCGCGATTTCTCGTCACATCTATTAGAAAGAAGAAGAGCTCTTTTTATTCTTTGGTTTTTTTCTCAAAGTTTTCATACAACCTTTGGCTGAGTTTTGTCTTAGGGTTAATTTCAACACAGAACGTGAGAATTTGCACCTACTTAGAGGCAACTACGTCTACTTTGATGCAGTTTGCTCTAGTATCACCTATACTAGTAATGTAAGGAAACAAGACATAAATAGTAACTCGCTTTTAACCAATTCCTTGGGGTTACGTCATGCATTCAACTCCATTAATATCGCAGAAGTGGCTGAGTGCATATTCGGCCAGTACAATGAATTCCGTGGGCCTATCGATGCATCAAATCAGAGTTTTCTCCCTAGAAGATCATATTTATTCTGACATATTTATTTTATATGATCTTATAATCTGATTTCCTTTAGCTGATGCGAGGTTGGTATAGGTCTTTGTCGCCGTTGTTGTTTTTGTCGGTGTTGTTGGTCGATGGCTGACGTTTCGGCGATTTCGCCTTCCTCAGAGCCTGGACGCATTTTATATTAAAATACTTTAATTATTCGGTGGAAAAAGGGCTAAAGCATTAATGAAGATCAAGCTTTTAAATAGATGGTAAATTAGGATGCTAAAATGATATTTTGACCCCGAAGTGTGTTTTGCTCGCGACCCCACGTGAACAATCCGTGGGCCAGTCCCACTCGTAACATGATGGTGAGTAGCTTTTCTGTTTAATATGGTGTAGACCTACATTTTCTCCTAATTTCTACCATCCTAACCCACCATCTATTTAAAAACTTGATCTTCATTAATACTTTAGCCCTTTCTTTCCACCGAATAATTAAAGTATTTTAATATAAAATAAAGGGCGCGTGTGGCGCAGTGGTTGGAGGCGCCACTGAGGCATGCACGTGGAATCGATTTTTGCGCCCATGGCCCACCAAGCCTTCCATCCCTCCAGGGGTCGGCAAATTGGTACCAGACTTGTCTGGGAGGATAGCAGCACTGGCTTGGCTTGATACATCGGCAGGCCACTGCGAGTCATTGTAAAGGCCAGGTATGCATTCCATCACCTCCAGCAATACTTAATGAAGTCGAATTCATGCGCATCCCTCAGGGATTGATCAACGACGAGCTTTATCCTTTTAATATAAAATACGTCCAGGCTTTGAGGAAGGCGAAATCGCCTAAACGTCAGCCATCGACCAACAACACCAACAAAACCAGCAACGACAACGAAGATCTATGGCAACCTCGTATCAGCTAAAGAAATCAGTTTATAAGATCATATAAATAAATATATCAACTATCTATGTCGAGGTTTATAGAAAGTCGGTATTTTGAGTTATTAAAAAATCTGGCATAGCTTAGAGTTCGATTGACACTTGGCTAGCTCAGAAGCGAGATTGGACCCACGGCTACGTGATGAGTGCTGCAGGGTAAGTTCATCCATTGCGCTCTGCGCGCTCTTCATTTCTCGCATTCATTTCTTTTCCTCGCTTTCTCATCCACGAAGGTCTTCCAACTTTTTACATGCAGTTTCAGCTGCTGTTTGAGGATTGTCATCTTCTTCATGGATGTCGTTGAATGCTGATAGAGTCCCTGGTGTCAGCAGATAGCATTGTTGGAGCGTTTTCACTTGGACTGCAGACAGTGAACTCTTCCCAAGCAAGTGCAGCACCAACTTCCCTGCCCTAGGCGAAAAGTAGCTTAGTGAATCAAAATGGGGATGGAGTCACGAGCCATCGATGCGCGTACTATTAAAACATGCTGAACGCATTGACGGTCTAGTTCACTGCTGGTTGCGATGTTGTCGATGTCGGTGCTCATTGAAAATCGGCGGACTGAGCGTTCTGTGTTGCCCACGTCATAAACATGACGCAGTCTAAATATGGTAGCTGCTTCAGTCGCAGCGCAATCGATAGAGGCTCTAGCCTGAAGCATCTGGGTGCCATTTGAATGGCTGTTATGTCGTACACGTAGATTCTATGGATAATTAAACCGCGACAACATTATAGAAATGCGGGATCATCATTTTGTAAGGAGACCATATTACAATATTAGTATAGTAATACAATATTAGATGTTTTGTTTAAAAACTGAGAACGGCGGAAGTGTTTGTACTCTAGCTACTCGATCGATAGTTCCAAGATTTTAACCGATAGAGGATAGCACGCGCATTCGGCGTTGATCAATCCTCTAGAGATGCGCCATATTTTGGATTCTTTTTCGACTTTCGATTCGTAACATTTAAGAAGGGACTGAATGCATATTTGTCCTGTAGAATGACCTGTTGGATCTACAAGTCTGCCAAGTTCCGTTTAAAGCCTACGTGAATCCAATTGAAACTATAAAAAGCATAAAGCTATCGGCGTTGATCAATAGCTGAGGGATGCGCCATGCGTTCGACTTCATTAAGTATCATTGGAGGTGATTGAATTTATATCTGGTCTTTACAACGATTCGCGGTGGCCTGCCGATATATCGAACCAGTACTGCTATCCTCCTAAACAAGTCTGGTACCAATTTGCCGACCTCGGAGGGATGGAAGGCTTGGTGGGCCTGGGGCGCGCGATCGATCCTATGCCTGTGCCGCAGTGAGGCCTCCAACCACTGCGCCACACGCGCCTTTCTGATTGATTGATTGAAACTATATGACATATTTTTCGGAATCACTACTAAAAGCGTATTCAATTTCGCTTCGTTTTTAAATTCGTTGAACCTTAAGTTCTTTGAAGCTTATTGTCGCGATATTTAACCGTGATGTCGTCTATTAACGTTGAGTGAAGTCATTTTGAACAAAAATTAATGGACGTTTTGCAGGAAACCAAAGAATTTGAAGTGGGAAATAGGTTTCTCTTAGCTTAAGAAATAATAATAATAAATAAGTAAATATTAATAAGAAGAAGTATAATTCTCCACCTATCTAGTAAAAGATCATTCGTTATCATCTATCAAATCTAATAGAACAAAGTTGTGATTGGATGCTTCAGCAGCGAAGTGCTAGCTCAGCACTTGGAATACTTGAGAGAGATAGAAAGAGAGATGGAGATAGATAGAAAGAAACAGAGAGAGAGCTCTCGGGAACAAACCGTTGAAATTGTAAGCGCATTAAACCGAAAAGCAAAAATTAGTCTGAAAACAAGCACAAAGAGCAGGAACCAATTCAAAAATACGTTTTTTCCACAGAACCGCTACCTGTAATTTTGAGTGCTTTGCAATAAAAAACCGCCGGGGAAACCTTTAATATTAATATTTTGTCTTTCATTTCAACATTGTTCCGATTAAAATAATTATTAGAAGAGTAGCCTACACGAGAACGTAACCCATGAGCTTCCAGTGGCACTTCATCACCGTGTAACGTAAAAGTTTTCATAGAAGCAATGTTTTGGCTATGTACTTTGAATGACGTCATGTGATTGGCGGGTATTTTGTGCTCCACTCGCAATTGGTGACTACTGTAGCGCTATTACGTTGTTTTTTGATAAGTCGGTAAAGAAAATAGAAAGAAGGAAATGAAAAGGAAAATAATTTAAGTAGTACTAAGCAATAGTCAACCCATTCGCTGATAGCAACTATAGGTTAGAACGCGAATGAGAGAAAGACGGAAGTTAAAACAGGCATGGTGTGGTGATGTACGCGTTTTGTATTTCCCATCATACTGCACCATGAAAAGGAATAGGCAGTAAATAAAGAAAAAATAAGACGGTAATTAATTCATTGGTTGCCAGCAATTTTGGCAATGACTGATTTCGATGAACGAACGCATTCGTTGTGATTACCAGCCCGTTTTTTCGAATATAAAACATTTTTTTAAAAATTTTTTTCAGGCAGAATCATACGTGTGTACGACCGTACCATTGGATCTCGATAGAGAACACTATCTGAGTGAGTATTTTTTAAGAAGCAGATCGTCTGAGATGGCCGACTTCTATTTATTATAATAGAGCAGAGATCTAACCTGTGGAGAAAAACGACACTCTAAACAAAAAAAAGGAAACCTCAGACTCAAGAAGTACGAGAAAAACTTGTGCACCTTTAGGCATTTGTTGGAAGTGGTCAAAAAAGGCTTAACTTTTTATTTAATGCCAGTTATTTTTTCAAAAGGGGCGCGTGTGGCGCAGTGGTTGGAGGCGCCACTGCGGCGCGCACGTGAAATGCGCCCATGGCCCACCAAGCCTTCCTTCCCTCTGGGGTCGGCAAATTGGTACCAGACTTGTCTGGAAGGATAGCGGCACTGGCTCGATACATCGGCAGGCCACCGCGAGTCATTGTAAAGGCCAGATATGCATTCAATCACCTCCAACGATACTCAATGAAGTCGAATACATGGCGCATCCCTCAGGGATTGATCAACGGCAAGAGCTTTATCCTTTTATTTTATCCTTTATTTCTTCAAAAACAATTTATTCTGGTACAGAAAATTCTTATCAGATAAGGAGAATTAACTTAGAGTATGACTGATCAGCTTCACATTAAGAAATTCTTCATGTTGCTTTTTTTCCTTTATTTTCACTAGTGGGCTATTGTCTACGTATCTTTTTCTTTGTGGTGTGGAACATTCAAGATCGTTATTATTGTCGATCCTGAAGTCTTAAAAACAAGCGTTAAAATCTGATTACTTTGGATGAAAACTGCAGAAATCCGACTATATCGCTGATGATCGTGCTCGGCAATGGCGGGCTGTTTTCCTTTTTTTCCTTTATTTTCACTAGTGGGCTATTGTCTACGTATCTTTTTCTTTGTGGTGTGGAACATTCAAGATCGTTATTATTGTCGATCCTGAAGTCTTAAAAACAAGCGTTAAAATCTGATTACTTTGGATGAAAACTGCAGAAATCCGACTATATCGCTGATGATCGTGCTCGGCAATGGCGGGCTGTTTTACCAGTAATCTTTTTTTAACTTAACAAATATCACACTGCACATGACCCATAATGCCACTGTCCTGATACTTTTTACCTATAGCGAAGTTTTCTATTAGACACTTCACAAAAACCAAGAATGAAAAAATGTGTTGAAAACTTCTGAGATCCTATCGCGATCTGCTCAATGTTTTTTGGAGTTCAATTTTCGGGATGAGACGAAGTATTTGTGAATTTAGCTGGATACAAAGCCAATGTCGAGTCTCACAACGCTCATCACATTCTCCTATTCGGCTGTGACGAACCAGGAAGTGATGACGAAGTCTGGTGAGTAACTGTGATCAACGATTTTTTGTATCGTTGTTATACACGAATCCGTTTTTTCTGATCTAACCAGTAGAGTTACTTCTTAAGGTGAGCGCGAGAAAAAATATTTAGTTCAGGAAGTGATGTACAGTGTAAGTCATAGAGTTTTTGAATGGGTTTTTTTGTTATTGTTGCAAATGAAGTATTTATCAACTTCTTTTAATTTGGTTACTGCTTAAAAGCTATGAAACTTAGTAAAAGGGCTGCTCATATCCACAATAAATACTAAATTTGGCCAACATTAGGTAGTGGTGATATTGATCAGTTGAGAGATGACTATTCCGAAAAATGAGCTTTATATCAGACATTCACTTTCTCGTACATTCATTGCATTGGAGGAACGATGAGAAATCTCGTAAGCAACGTACATGACATGCATGCACGAGTATGATATTTATTACACTTTTTTAAACAAAGCTTCATTTTTCGTTTTCTAGTGGAAGAACTAACTATTTTTATTTTGAATCCATAAACGCTTATTAGAGTATCTATATCCTATTTCGTTTCTGATTGTAGGGATTGCGGAGAAATGACGACAATACCAGACGGACTGGATAGAGCACCCACCTGCAAATCAAATCCGGCCATCCTTTACGCCTGGGCGAAGAACGCTCCCGAACTACATCTGCCCAAAGGTACATTACATGGCGAAGATATTCCCATACTGGAAAATACCAGGGAATAGCGTTCCTGTTCCCGTATATTGACCAAATTTTTTTATACACTAGTTACAGATGGCCCAAAAAACATACGTCGTCGTTGGTTCCGAGCTGCTTCTCGAGCTAACCAACGCATTCATTCATTAGGAGTAATTAGAGTAATTTCATTAGGAGTAATTAGATTAGTACCAATTTGCTTGGTACGATAAAACACTGACCTTAAAAATTAACTGAGAGAAACGCAAAGGACCTCCGTGATGCAGTGTGTAGTAATACGTGCGGGTCCAAGTTTTGCGAACATCTCAGCATCGTTGTGGTTATATTAACTTTATTCATTGGTAGATCCCCGCAAACCATACAATGGCTATATCTGAGATCAGTCAATAGTACGACGCCATGAACAGAGTCGAGTGCATAGCGCATCTATGGAATTGATCAACACCGAATGTTTTATACTTTTCCCTTTATATCATACATAAATCTTCCTGCTATACTTTCATATTTCTGTTGTTTCAAAGCTGAAATCTCTAGGTGTCGCGTTCCGTGTAGGCGGAGACTCTGGTATCAACTATCTTGTCATGCAGGCAAGCATTTTACTTCTGAACACAAAGCAATGAAATTGTACGGTCCTTCATCTTCGTATACTCATATATTTCTGGAGTCACCCTTGCTCCAGAATTTATCATAATTCTGTATAATTAGAAAAAAAATACAACACTAGATCAGAATAAACTCGTCCAGGTGCACTACATGGAAGATCGTGATGAACCAGATCAAAGCGGAGTAACGGTGCAGCACACCGAAGAAATGCAACCAAAGACTGCTGCGACAATGCTGCTCGTCACCGGAGGACTTCTCCCACCGAAAAGCACAGGCAGGCTTGAATTTTCTGCGTACAATCCCAAGCTAAGCTGTAGATGTTCGTCATCGGAATCTGCTTCTTCAATCACTTGCTGTTCCTCTTGATTATTATTTTCTCGTTTTATGATTGCTGATTAGGGCGCGTGCGGCGCAGTGGTTGGAGGCGCCACTGCGACGCGCACGTGGAATGCGCCCATGGCACACCAAGCCTTCCATCCCTCCGGGGTCGGCAAATTGATACCAGACCTGTCTGAGAGGACAGCAGTAGTGGCTCGACACATCGGCAGGCCACAGCGAGTCATTGTAAAGGCCGGATATGCACTCATTCACCTCCAAACGATACTTAATGAAGTCAAATGCATGGCGCATCCCTCAGGGATTGATCAATGCCAAGAGGTTTGTCGTTTTTTTTTACCCTTTATAGCCACAGAGTGTTAGGCTGCTCAAATTGATGGACTCCCTCTCTCTTATCTACAAATAATCGTATTGCTCATTCAGAATCGTTCGAAACGGCTTGCCTCATCGACGAGGACGTCGTTCTACACCCGTTCGCATTCCGGACACATTCACATCGTCACGGAGTCGAAATCTCTGGATGGGTTGTTAATGAGGTCCATTGGTGAACTGTTTATAAAACTTCTCTAAGTGTTCCCATTTATCAAAAAAAAAAAGTGTTAAACTTTTTAGGACGAGAAAGGTGACGATGAATGGTTTTTAATTGGTAAACGCAATCCGCAGCTGCCGCAAATGTTCGTACCAGTACAAAATAACTCGTTGGTGATCCGCCAAGGAGATATGGTTGCTGCCAGGTACGAACGTACTTTCTCACTTTCTAGCCGAGAAAAAAATATGAGTAGACCACTCGATTATTCAACTAATCACTTAATAAATCAATATTTAAGGCTTCGAAAATATAGGGGGTTT
The DNA here is from genome assembly GCA_009735665.1 of Angiostrongylus cantonensis. Taxonomy (NCBI): domain Eukaryota; kingdom Metazoa; phylum Nematoda; class Chromadorea; order Rhabditida; family Metastrongylidae; genus Angiostrongylus; species Angiostrongylus cantonensis. The sequence goes on from MQTX01000069.1 coordinate 183,649, forward strand.
CAGTGGAAATTGAACATGCGATAACCAGAACGGAGGGTTTTATTCCACTTTAAAACTTTTTAAGGATGCTGTTATCTCTTCACATTGCTTTTAAGGGGATGCATGTAAACTAGTGGTTAGAAATACTATGCAATACATATGTTGTCGTAAGTTCGATCCCGCGGCATGAATAATGTAAAACCTACGTTACCCAGGAGTCGACAAATTAAAGGGAGGGCAAAACCGTTGAATTTATACATCGGTAACCACCCCATTCCTAAGTAATTTTATAGAACAAATACACATTCAGCCTCTACGGTCCTACGAATGGGTCGAATACAATGCTTTGTATCTACTTGCAAAACTGTGCTTTTAGACCAATGTGTCCAAAGCAAAAAGATCTCATGGAAATACCCAACTCTGTTAACCTCGTTGGAACGTGTAGATATGGAAGTACTACGTCTGGAGAGTAGCGCAGACTTTAAAATCTTTTGGATATTCAAATTTCTATGCATCCTTTTGTATATTACACTAACCCACTTATGCTTATCATACATGTATGACCAACCATGAAAGGACCTCAGTGGTTCAGTGGGTAAGATGTGAGTGGTAAATTCTGCTCTCATGCACGAAATAACACTGAATGCTTTGTATCTACTTGCAAAACTGTGCTTTTAGATCAATGTGTCCAAAGCAAAAAGATCTCATGGAAATACCCAACTCTGTTAACCTCGTTGGAACGTGTAGATATGGAAGTACTACGTCTGGAGAGTAGCGCAGACTTTAAAATCTTTTGGATATTCAAATTTCTATGCATCCTTTTGTATATTACACTAACCCACTTATGCTTATCATACATGTATGACCAACCATGAAAGGACCTCAGTGGTTCAGTGGGTAAGATGTGAGCTCCAAGAAAGGGTAACCGCGGGTTCGAATCTGACTTGCGGTCCACGTTTTGAAAATATCTCAGCTTCACGTGGTTGTATTTTCACATAATGACCCGCCACGAAGAAAAGAATAGGCACTAAATAAGAAGTTTTACATTATAAGTCCACTTAGTTTTTTCTTTTAAATTCTAATCAAGTATGAGTGAAAAGCAATAAATAATCGATGAACCCATCTATTTGCAGTCATTTAAACAGACAACGACTAAATTCACTGCATATGCATCGATCGAAGGCCATAGAGAAATGTGAAAAGTAAAATGACATTAATGGCATTAAAGCAATACCGGGAGGGATTACCACCTCCTTAAAGTTCTCAAACTCAAGTTTCCTATTATTTCCGCGAGAAAATGTCTAGTATTTAGAAAATTCCACAATCAAAAATAACAACTGGAAAATTACACAAAAGGGCACGTGACCTGTGCTTTTCTAAGTTATCTAACCGAAAATCGAAAATGATTTACGGCTTATTTTCAGATGTATCCTGAAGAATGATGAAAATCGTGTGGTGGAGATGGGTGCTACTGCGGAGGATGAGATGTGCAATCTGTACGTGATGTACTGGACGGATGGTGACCGGGTAATCGATATATCGATTAGTTCCCAGAAACATTCGTAATCACTGACTTCGGCAACAGTGGTTTTTTTAAACCAGTATCTCTATATCTGAGTTGGCTAGTGATTTACATTCGAAAATATATTCGTGTTTGCAACACCTAGATTTCTATATCAAAGCTGGGTATATTACGGCTAGATTGCATCCTTTTCAAAATCTCTTCCTAGGCCAATCGACTTAAGTGTGGTGAAAAATAGTCTTAACAGAAGAATTTTACTACACTACAATGTCAACATCTGGTTTTGATAGAATATACGTGACGTACACTAGTTACAGCTCGACTTCATAATAGCATGCGCTACTACTACTGTCGTTATCCACACCTAAGGGATTTCTTCGTTTCCAGGTGCTAAGAGACAACACATGCTTCTCTCCGGGTGCTCCGCTCTATCATTGGAGCTCTGAAGCCGGACTGAATCATATTCCAAAATAAAGCAAGATCAAATCTGACACATTGGCTTGGAGAGATAAGAGCATGGGTCAACACGGAGCGTTGTATCATATCTTCTATAAAATGTTGAACTTCTCTGTTTGCAACACATCGGTTATGGTCAAGAGATTATGGTACTTTTAGTTACAACTATACATGAGTTCTCTTTATCCATTTTCAGTATTCATGCTTTAGATTTGTAGATTGAATTTTGGATTTGTTTGGAAAGTTGGTGGCACTGCTCAAAACTTGCCCTTTCTAAAATTCACTCTTCGTAAACAAGAACTACCTCCTTGTAGTTTAACTAAAGAACAGTGCAAGTTCAGTAGCCTTCGGTTATACAGTGAAGGGTGGGAGCCGTTCATATCTTCCATCCAAAGGAAATCTGGAAGTCTCTCATAGCACAACTTCGTTGTGAAGTTTTTCATAAGTTCTTTCTCAATACCATGAAAAACAACTGGATTTACTCGATTTAATTCGTTAAAATGGGAAGGGCTTCATTCGAGTTTACATCCTAAGAACATGACTATTACGGTTCTAATTGCCATGTTAAACATTGCCAATCACGTTTTTTAAACGTCGTGGGACAGTTTCAACGGAAAGGTATTTTACCTAAATCGAAGTAATTGCTGAAAGAAACAAAAAGCAAAACTTCAATAAGTCAGCTCTGAGCCATCCATTCTGCTCTATTAGAATGCCCCCGTTGATGCATTAAAAGTGCTGACCCAAAACATCAACAGGCTCAAGTAACGAAATTCCTGCTTTACCACCTTATTAACAAACAGATCTACCGTCTATGGGTTACTTCTTTAATCAGCTCAACAAATTGTTTTGCGCGGAAGTTCGGCAGTAAAGACCCAAACAAAGGAGATTTCTAATAGCGCTATCAGATCAACTGGCCCAAATTTTAAATATCTAAGCTTGCAATTCATTAACCAAAACACCGTCGGCATAGCAACTAATAGTACGATTAATGAGGTCGAAATTCGACCACTAGAAAGTACTAAAAATCGAATCTTGCCCCTCCATCGAATGGCTAATATCGAACTGCTTTCTAAAATTTGCACGCTGAAGAAATGCATCCATTGATAAAAAGAGAGATGAAGAGAACAAAAGGCTGAATTATCTATGTGAAGTGAAATTCAAAGTTAAGAATGTATCGAATTCGTTATAGTCAATCAGGAGCCTTATAGATTATTCCTCAGCATGCGCTCTCGCCCCTGTTCACCAAAAATTCAAGTGTTTGAAATTTTATGAAGCAATAAAAGGACGAGAAAGATATTAGGCTACTCAATGTTTTATCAAACACTGGTGGTAAATTACTGTACTAGTTCATTTCAACAGCTTAGTAAGGATCTGCTCAAATCATTCCTAACAGAACCACTGAAAACCATGAATGACGTTAAAAGTTGAATCTTTCATAATATTTATGCAAATTATGCATCTCAGTGAGCCATAAAATCAAATTCCTTCCTCCCGCATGGCAATCAGTAAATCCAGCGCTACCTCCACGTTACCGTCAGTCGATTCCAAAACAGATAAATTAGCTGCTTCGTCGGTGAAACCAAACTCGTTCAATTGGACCAGTTGTGAGGCAAAACGAGAGCTAAAGATGGTGAGATCAGAAGTAAAAACAACGCTTGGAGGATAGAGGAAAAAAACGCGGATAGCAAAAACACAGCCGCTCTTGATTGGTTCACAATAAGTGAAGCAGAATAAATAGATCTATATTAACTTCGTTACGGTATATTGAAGCATAAAGGTGAAAAATAACCAAAAATAATAAACATTCAAGAAATTCCCAACCAATGGAATACAAATAATCTATCTAAGGAAACAAATTCCGAGATTCCAAACCCAATCGAAATTTCAAAAATAATCCAATGATTTGAGTAATTGAAAAGTTGAAACATGACAGATCTATAGAGGAGATTTTGTTCTATCCACTTCAGAGCAATTTTTTTCATAATTTTGAAAAAGCGCTATTTCAATTTAAAATTGCCGGCATTAAAATTTCCTAGGGAGAGAAAACTATATTTAAATATTAAAAGTATTAAGAATTTCCAACGCAAGCATGGAGTTCGCAAAATCCAGAAAACCAGAACCTCGTCCCATTAAAACGGTAGAAGTTGTACATTTCACGCAAAAATCCTACTCATTTTTACTTCAACTAATAAGATCCACTATGAACTGAGGCATACTGGTCTAAACTATGAATCACAGACGGATTCATATGATTATTAATGTCTTAAAAAATATGTTTCTCGTCAATAAGTTCGAAACATTTCGTACAGGCAACAGTCAGTTCATGTCAAAATACGTCATCAAAATCTGAATAAGTTTTCCGGTTTTCTGTAGAAAGCACAGGCGTGTATCCTACACATTACATGGATTCAAAAACCCAGTCCCTCGTAGAAGGTCAACGGGTAATTCCATTCACACATAGCGACAATTACAATTTTACGATAACTGCCAATAATTTTTCAACAACTGGAATAACTAAGCGGATGAAAACTTGACAACCTTTTGCAAGAGGATTTGTCTCAATGCAATAAGAATTAGTTTTTACTTATCTCATTAACACAACCACGCGAAACCACACGCGAAAAGAGCTTGGTATATGGTGGGTGCTAGGAAAACGAACCGAGTGCAAGTGCTGGGATAAGCAGGATGGATATGTATGAAGACGCGCCGTACAAAATAAAGGGAAATAAAAAAATTGTGACGAACTAGTGTATTTTTCTTAAGCAAACACAAGATTTTTATTAAAAAGGCTTATGTACTACAACACTGGTTGATATTTCTGCAGATTTAGCATTCCACAGATTCTGGAAAGGACAAGTTAACTGCAACCTTCTCAGTCAGACACCTCTAGAACCATTATTCTTGATCACATATTATGCTGATCTCAGGACTTCTAAGATTCGATTCACTTCCTTCCATACATACTCCACAGTGTTTGGGAATTCGCGCTTGGATTTGGCTAACGCTTGAGGGATTTTGGTGCTCTGAGCGTTACGAATGCTAGTCAAATCGATTCTTCATAGAATCCTGTGATAGCCAAGCTGCCAAACCCCAATCACACGGTTACGCCAGATTCTGTGGTTAGGAAGAACAGACTATGACTACGGATACATCCAGTACCAATTTTCCGACCAAAGAGGGGTGGTTAGCTTAGCAGGGAAAGAGTGAGATCAAGACAGCGCTTTTTTAAATCTTCGAAAATCACTTTGGCACTCGAAGTACCAGCCTCGATCAAGGGAAATTGAGAAATGAGTTCCGGGGTGAAAAAAAACCAGAAATTCAATGATAAAGTAAAAACACCTGGAATCTGTTGCGAAAGACAACTATTTTCTAGTTGTTCTCATTATAATTAAAATCTGGAGCCCGACGTGAATTGATTTCCACTCAAAGATGGATGTGTGGGAGAATAGCCCTCATTAATTGGTATCAACTTACTTTCTCAGCACCTATTTATTTAGCCGCAAAGGGTACTTTTGTTGTACTTCATATAATCAATTAAAGCATATCTAATATAAAATGTCTGTCAGACGTCTCATAAAAGTTAACCTCTTTCACCTCATAATATTCAAAAAACACTTTTTCTGACAACTATGCTTGTCATGCTACATAGAATGTTGTTAATGGGCATAGAGATCATAGTGTGAAGACATCAAAGAGTAGGGTGATACTAAGATCTATCTACCTCTCACTGCCATTGTTAATTTTCTGCACTACGAGAATAGCGTAAAGACTGTTGCTAGTAATTACGACATGCACGACTCGAAAACGGGGCAGAACAGCAGGCGTGAAGTTATTTCAGTTCACACCATGTGCGATGAGAAACTAGGAATTGTAGTACTTGTTCGCCACATAAATTAGACTTTTATGAAATAATACAGATCATTATGAATCGAGATATGCGTTTTAATTTGAAACGCGCAATTGTTTTCGAGCCCGTATGAGTTCAGAAGAGAACAATACGTAATCATACACAGTAAACAACCATTCTGTGTTAAAAACTAACCGAAGTTGCAAAATATGATCCGAGGGTGCCGAAGGACCTGACTCCGCTATGGGAACCGAAATTACCGCCAGTGGTGGTGTAGGGATTGAAGACGAAGGATAAGATGAGTTGTTGGTACCGGTACGAAGCGATCCACTCGGGGCTGCGCCACCAAACGCGATTGCCATCGCCTAGTATAAGTCCATCAGGAGTCGTCTCACAATAGAAAAGTGAAGCTGGTGTTAATGTTTGAAAAAAAGTTGCAAATTGTTAACCTGTCTCAACATTTCTTGAGTGATTTGTGGAGGCTCCATTGGTGAAGTGGAATCGTCTGGCTGAACACGCGGAGTTCGCTAAAAAGTTGAGAAATCCGCAGTTGAACGTTAGCATATTTCTCACCATTTGGTAAATGACTATAATAATTTTACATAACAATAACTGGCGGTTGCACCCAATACGATACATACGCAGCATCCTGACTGGCAGGTACGATCTCTTTATGGATCACTTTTTTCTCATGGAATATGTGTGCGCAGGAGGGCGTGTGGCACAGTGGTTGGAGGCGCCACTGCGGCATGCACGTGGAATCGATCCCTGAGCCCACGGCCCACTAAGCCTTCCATCCCTCCGGGATTGGTAAATTAGTACCGGACTTGTCTGGGAGGATAGCAGCACTGGCTCGATACATCGGCAGGCCACCGCGAGTCATTCTAAAGGCCAGATATGCATTCAATCACCTCCAACGATACTTAATGAAGTCGAATGCATGGCGCATCCCTCAGGGATTGATCAACGCCGAGAGATCCTCTATTTATGTTTGCGCACAGAACCATTTTGTTAGACTTCCTGCGATAAATCGATAGCTTATCCAACACAAGCGCTGTAGCAAACGTCGACCGTGAAAAGATCTTTTCTGCATAGAAGATAGATAGAAGTATACGATCTTTTCTCGAATGAGTTCTGTGTTTGTATGATGAGCAACTGCAACCCATAGGAAACGGTAGCAGATGTGCCATTCATACTCATAAATCGAACAAAGTCTGTTCATCAATGCTCCCATGTTTAAAACCCCTTAAGTCCTCCAGTTATCGAAAAATTATTGGTATTACTTCCAAAAAACCCGAAATTGTGGGAGGGTTCCGCATTAAACGCCATTCCTAGCACCACAGACACTAAAACCACGTGGATATTAGGAATTAATAGAATAACGCAAAAATACGGCACGAATAGTGCAGAAGCAGAAATGCCTTCGACTAATAGACTAATACGCGGAAGTAACTTGTTCCACCTTCCCTGGGAGAATCAAGCCCCCATCCTCACAGGATCGAGAAACTTGTATCAGACTCGCTTGAGAAGCACCTTCTGAATCACAAAAACGGGAAAGTAAATTGAGAGTAAGGACCTGGTAATGCCCTATCAAGGCTACATCATGATTCCGCAGACAGAACCTGCTCGATTTTCACTCGACTTCCATAAAGAAGACTAAAATCTTGTAATAGTACCCAGGATCGACTTTCTATTAACCTTGGCATTGAATTATGAAGAAGCTCTGAAGAAGGCAATTTTGCCGAAACGTCAGCTACGATTGTGTTGTATGTATGTTATTGTGTGGAAGTAAACGTATGCTGCTTAACAACCTCGCGATTGCTAAGAGAGAAAACGACGAATTCATAAGACCAAAATCCTCAAGCACCAGACTAACAAACACTCAAATCCGAAGAGCTACGTGGATGATAGATGAAACGTGAGGAAACAGATGGAATGAAGGAAGTGCTGGCATGAGCATAATATTAGCATTAGAACATGTGGAACTAAAAAAAACCCTAAATACCTAGACAGCCCGTCTTAAACAATTCTACGAAGATATCACAATTCCTACACCTTTCGTTACGTAGCGACCAAAGGGCACACAGGTAGATGCTTCGATCATCGTAATTCCTACGAGTTCACTTGCTGCTCCAAGGGCGTTTATGTGAAAGTATAGCCCGCTGGCATAAGCGAAAAATGTTTATGTATCTCGTCGCTTTCTGTGAGGACGTTCCTATCCAGTTAAGGTTCAACCTACCACTCTTTTTGTCTCCCTTTCGGCGAGTGTTTTCGTCATTTTGTCAGCCTCTCTATATCTGACTTCAATTCAGAGGTATGCTCATTTTGCTATTATAGTGAGAAAGGATGACCGGTTACTTGACAAATTATGAATTGCTAAGTTCGATAGCACGTCATAACTTGTATAGCTGTAGACCTGTAAAGAGTCCAAGCTCTTCAATATGACCAACTGAGACCTTAGACCGAACTGCTTCATCACCTGTATCACCTGTAGTCCCGTTGATCGTCGAGTGACTCGAGCGGGCGCCAGTAAATCCTCCATTTTTCCCTATCGCGGGCAAGAGTAGCCCAATGGGTTCTCCTCGCTTTAGGGACTCGTCGAGCATCATATCTTTCTTCTAGGCTTTTCGTGAAGAACTCTGACCATCGGGTCGGTGGTCTTCCTGCAGTACGTTTGACATACCGAGGAATCCAGTCGCTAACAGGCTTCATAGGGCAGCAAAAAAAGAGTTCAGCCTTAGTAACGAACTTTATTTTAAGTTACTTTGTTACATATCTTAGGGCGCAGCTAATCTCAAATGTCGTTTTAATCTATTTCTATGTTGTGGGTGTAAATTATGAAGAAAATTTAATAGAGAATATTATTAAGTTATTGTTGTCGCTATAATTCCTAACACAGCTTTTTAGCTCACTTTCTTATCAACGTTTTCTTGTTGATAACGTCAAAACCCTTCACATCCTCAGTGACCGTGCCAGAAGACTAACCTTATGGTGGATATCACAATTCAAAACACGGAAGAACTTCTCGTCATGATGAAATATGGTAAGCAAACATTGAAAACCAGAAGAACTAGAAACCCGGATGAACAGAGAAGACAAAATGAACAATAATTTTCAAAATATTCGGCACTGTTAAAACACACCTGAGATGAACCGCGTCCTTTTTGTGCATATTTCCTCAGAAGCCAGTTAATAGCCGGTAGCAGTGCAGGATGTTCACAATGAAATTTTCTTAACTGAAAAAGCATATTTTCTTGAACATAAAACACGAGATAAAATATTCTGGAATCTTCGAAGAACAAGAAACGTCAAAATCAAACCTCACACAGCATACAATTAACAAACTCGTGTGCAACCAATCCAGTCCGAATTTATAGAAAAAAAAGATTCACTTTTTGTAAAATCTGCCAACTTTTCTTTTCTATGTAACCAAAACAGGACTAGTTCCTTACAGCGGTCAGTGTTACCTTCGTAAGCATGAGGTCATCTAGTCATATCAATTGATAACCTGCTTCAATGAACATTTTCTTAACCTCAGAATAAGTTTATAGCCTAAACGTACATCGCATTGGGAAACATTCTACAGAAAAGTCGTTTTCGTCCTGCATTTTGCAATTAAAGCTTCAGCACTAACATTGATAATTCCATCGTTCCTTTTAGGTTATAATCCACCATAGTAACACAGACAAATTTTAAACCAGAAGTTGAGAAAACGTCTAAATGAATAGGGATCCAGCCCCTTTATGATACACTTTCCACAAAGAACGCCGATATCTGCAGAAATATGAAACTTCGGAACATAAGTTCGCTGCGATTAAAAGGTAATTTTGAAAATGTTAACACTCTCTTCTTTCAACTAAAACACGGTGTGTTACCTTCTCAAGCGCTTCCTCATCACTGGGCAGTGTTACCATGGCTTTGAAGATGTAATAGTCATGGAGAACGTGACAAGCTACTGGATCATTACGGAGTTCGGGAAATTGTTTCATGATTTTCGAGAGGAATTCTGGCTCAACAACCTCTGCCATAAGACGCATATGCATCTAAAGGAATATCTGAACAACGGTGCTAAAAAAGAACTTAATAATGTATAAATCCCATAGTTCAAACGCCGTAAACTTTTATAACAGAACGTATCAGAACTGCGGTGTAGCATAAAGTCAGAATAGCAGACCGAAACTTGGACCTTCATCAAATAAAGGACCCCAAGTTGGTTAAAAGCAAGGCTATGTGGGGCGTCCACATGTGACGTATATTCCGTTAAATACAAAAATACAGCGACCATTTACTTGCCGGATTGGAGTCGCGGATAACGGACACATATCCATTCCAGAAAAGGCAAGTTTTCTATTTAATTAGGAATAATCGCTTCACTTATGACAAAGTCCACTGGGCCACCCGTGAGTAATCCCTCGTCAAAACACCACGTCGAGCTTTTCGTTTCGCTCAAGCAAGGTGAGCTCACTGGTCTTCCAGGTTGGCGACGAGTGGAATTTACCAGGTCGCGCTCGACCCATTCGATGAGTAACGAAACTTTGGGTGACAGGTGATCGAATTGATAAATATTGAGTAAAATATATTAATGAATACGAACACAGTACGACGGCCCAATAGCGATTCAAAACACGGACTAGAAACTTACATATCCAGATTCTTCTTTTTGCAAATAGTCAAATAATCGATCACACTCCTTTAGCATCGAGTCGTCACATGACTGCGGATATGTGAATGAAAAAAAAACACGTTCAAAACTAGTACATAGATACCACTAAACCACTATTGTACTGCAAACTATAGGATTTTCATTCTACAACAATCCACTAAAGGAAGAGAAACCATTTAAAGTCACCTGTTTCACTTTCGGTACAACATGACTTTGAAGTACACGAAGCGTGTCAGTGTCCCGAATATTATGTGAGCTCAGGGGCGTTTCCATAGGCAAAAATCGCCCAGTAAGACTAAGAACTGAAAAATAGATTATGGCAGTAGTAAAGCAAACAAAGATAAATAAAGAGATGAGTAGCCATACCTGAACGGTCAGCACCTTGCTTCGCAATTTTCTGAACAAGATCTCGAACGGTAAGCGAGTTAAGCTCTTCCAATGTATACTCTGAGCACTCTCTACCGATGTACACCTTCACCATCTGAGAGATGTGCCTATAGGATTCATTATGACTTCAAAACGTAGAAGTCAGTTCCATCACAATCACGATAGTTAAAAGAAACTCGGTTTTCAAAGAAACCTAACTAGAAGAAAAAATGCAATGATGGCATGTCAAGCATCACAGTGGTACATCTTTACCCAAATATTTGAAAGATACCGAACAGTAAAATGTTTTAATGAAGAAAGTTTTCACACATCACATCTTTGTGTTGTCATATAATGACCTAAGTATGACCTATAATATGACCTATGGAGGGTCTTAGGATCAAAGTCGACATAAACTTAGAAACCATATATATACAGTACTATTCACAATGGCCCTAAAATTTTATTCCCAAAAATGATGCGGAAAACTAGTAACCGTCCCACGCCTTCTATTTCGCAGCCAAAGCCATAAGTTTGGCGTTGATTGGATTCTCAGGAGATTTCTGCCACTCTTTCTTGAGTAACTGCTTCAATTGCGAGAGACGATAGGTCGGATGTTCTTGTTTGAGACGTGGCAACCTAGTTTCCTCGAATGCCTAAACAAGTGATGATGCACTGATAAAGAAAAAATTTCATGACATGAGACAAAAATGTGCTCAGGCATAATTTCCATTTTTCGGAGTTTTGTTGATTTATTCATTAATTCCCTTCAGTCCCGCAGCCAGCCTGCCTAAAATTTAATCCAGGTCGTCACGACCATAGGCAATCGCTGCAGTTGCAGATCAGAGGGAGATTTGTCACCATGGAACTAGTTGGATACGAGAGTGACGGATCTTGGTATTGGTTTACGCTTAGCTAAGTTTTCTGATGGAAAAGCCGCACCCCTTCTCCACTTGGGTGACCATCTAAGTAGATGAACTCCCCGCTGCACATCGCAGCACGACACTCAGGAACAGCTCCCACCCACGATGAGGCAGTAAACGGTTGAGAGAAGTGAAATATAGAGATCTAGGAACCAAGATAAACAAACACTATGCGTTTAAGCTAATCACAATAATAAACTGTTAGGTAAATCCACAGATACTAAAGAGAGCAAAAGAAAATAAAACACAGTATAGTGCTAAAGAAATAACATAGGTGAAACATACGAGATAAGCAGCACGCATTCGCTTCTCTGGATGATTGTCAATCTCCTCGCGGTCGCCGCCCAGTATTCGAATGGCGTCGGATACCGTCCTAGCACATTCCTTGTCCAATTCCAACTGATTCAAGTTCTCTTCCAAATGATCAACTACCTTCAAGACGATAATATAAGGCAAAAATATTGAGGAGGGTCTTATCAAAACTAAGATTGAAAAGCCTGAAATTTATAACCGACCAAAGTGAGAACAACGGAATCGACAGAAGCAATGAGTTGGACTACCACTCAGAAACCCAGGAAATTTTAAAACCAACAACACCTGAGCTTTTAGTATACAACAATAGTACCTATTTTCAAGTTTAAATATAGGTCGACAAATTTCACACTTTAAATCTTGATGTGTTATTCCCGCTCTTCCTCCCCTCCTCTTTCCTCAGCTCAAATGTTTTTTTAACTCACTAGGGCAAGAAAAATCCCAGAAAATACCTATACATACAAAGAGTTTTTTATGCGCCATGCATTCAGCCTCACTGAGCATCGTTTGGAGGTGATTGAATGCATATCTGACCTTTATAATGACTCGCGGTGCTCTACCGATGTATCGAGCCAGTGCAGCTCTTCTCCCAGACAAGTCTGGTACCAATTTGCCGACCCCAGAGGGATAGAAAGCTTGGTGAGCCATGGGCTCGGGCATCGACTCCGCGTGTGTTGCAAGGCCCCTCTCACCACTGCGATAAACGTGCCTCTAACCTCTATCAACCAACAACTGGAGGAGTATTCATCCGTATTAGAACGAAGCATTTTTATACAAGATACGATCACCTCAATCTTTTCAACAGCTAACTTCAAACGCTTATCTTCTTCTAATTGCAAGCGCAGTTCGGCGTCTCTCCGTTGCTCAATGGTGGCTCTAAAGAAAATAATTCTAAAAACGAAAGATAACATGTTTACCGTAGACAAAAAAAGTCCCGAGCAGTATATCACCTTGTGACTTTCTGTGGTTGGGCGTTAGGTGACTTCGATGCCAGGCCGTTCATTTCTTCCTCCGCAAGCCTGCGAATTTCTTCCTTACGCTTTAAAATCTCTGCTCGCTTTCGTTCTTCCTCGTCCTATGAACTATACAGAATAACCTAAAAACCAACAAAAAGAAGAACCGAGACTTACCCTCCTCTGAAGTTTCCTATTTACCAGTTTATCATTGTCAGCCCAATAAGCATCTTCCAGGGCCTGAAAACACAACCAGTAAGAACTTAAACGAGTAGAACACAGTGTTTAACCTTCTGTTTCTTGGTTTCCTCGTCCTTTTTCGCAGCAGCTTTACGCTCACGAGCAGCTATGACTTTCGGGTTTTCATTTGCAAATTTCTTTGGCATGTTTCACCACCTGAAAACAATACGTTTAGTCATATTCTACACTTTAAGCACATATTTGTTAACCTTCTAGCTCTTCTATGTTCGACACACACTTCAATACAACAATGGGCATTAATTTTAAAAGTAAATGTGGCAACAACAAAACCAAACTAAAAAGGCAGGAAGGAAGGAATGCATTAGCTCATCAGCCTCGTCCCTAATGTTAACCGACTACACAATTATTGACGTAAAATTACCAAAGTCGTGTGTAACTACGGCCCATCAGGTTCGAATAGTTTTATCAAAATAAACTGGCTTGGAGGTCATTCCTTCTACTACATATACATTCTGTCACCTCTACAACTTACTTGCTTGGATACTTGGACGGTCCGTCTTCACGAGTTGTGCGGACCTCAGCACATATGCCATTCGTTCCTTTCTCTCGCAATCGTAGTCCATGGTGGTGGTCTTGTTCGAACATGGTAGCGCTTGCGGGTCTCATACCGTGATCTGTAAAACAACTGCAGCTGCGGGTACAGCTGACTTTGTTTACGAACATGTTCGCCCAACGTGTAGGTGGTCTCGCAAGGAGACGTTTGCATTCTCTTGGAGTCCACTCTACTGTTCTTTTCGTCCATCTGTCGTCTGTTCTTCTCATTGTGTGACCGGCCCATCTGTGTTTCGCCCTCGATGTCTATTCTCCTGGATCTCGAAGATGTGACAGATTTCGAAGGTCAGAGCTTCGCTTTCCGGCTAGATATTGAGAGTGCCGATTATGTCTTAGGAGACATCGCTCAGGCGCTCTGTGAGTAGTGCGAAGAATTCTTGACGTTGTTGAAGTATCAACCCACGTCTCTGCACCATAACAGAGCGCTGGGAGGGCCGTAGAATCGAGGAGATGAGCGCGGACTTTCGGGTTCTTCAGTTGGCTGATGGCTTCTTTGGGAGGCCCAAATGCGGCCAAAGCTGCTCTTCTTCTATCTAGTTCTTCTTTCGTGCTGCTTTCCATGTTCATTAATCGCTCAAGGTATACGTACGAGCTGGTCTCTGCAATGAGAGAACCATCCAATTCAATTTTTTCGCCTTCGCACCATGGGTTTTTCATGAACTGGGTCTTCTTTCGATTTATGCGAAGTCTTTATCTTTATCCCTGCTTCGTTGAGCTCGTTGATCATCATCTCTGCTTCGTTAGTACCTCTTGAGAAGATGACAATGTCGTTGGCAAAACGAAGGTTTGATAGGAATTTTCCATCAATACGTATGCCTTTCTCATCCCAATCGAGTGACTTCATTATCCACTGCAGTGCGGCACTGAACAGCTGCGATATTGTATCTCCCTGTCAAACCCCTTCTCCTATGGGTGTGGTAAGAGGTCGATGAAAAAGCTGTATTTTTGTAGTACAGTTCCGATAACAGTCGGACAGAGTTCTTATGTAGGACGGGTCCACTCCTTGGTCGACGAGCGCTGATAGGATTGCATTCGTTTCGACACTGTCAAACGCTTTTTCATAGTCGACAAAGGTTAGGACTAGAGGCAAGTGGTATTCCCGACAGACTTCGATGACCCTGGACACGGTTTGGATGTGGTCCATGCAGCAAAAGCCTTTTCGAAATCCTGCTTGTTCGACTGGTTGCGCCTCATCCCTTGTCCTTGATATGCGCGAGAGGATAATCTTCGTGAAAAGCTTGTAGAGTACACTTAACAAGCATATAGGACGATAATTGCGAAGATCCTTTCGGTCTCCTTTCTTAGGCAGGATGACAGTGCGCGACGTCCTCCACTGGTCTAGGATTTTTTCCCTTTGAAGGTATGCTGTCATATGGTCTGCGAGAAGTACATGTAAATTGTGGCCTCCAGCTCTAAAGAAATCGGCGGTGAAATTGTCTGGTACTGGAGCTGTGCCTCTTTTCATGCTTTCTATCGCAACTCGAACCTCCGACGGAAGAATTCCGAGTGGTGTTTCTCCAGCGGAGATATTAAGGCCCGGGACGGGGATTGTGGAGCGGAAAAGGTTGGTGTAGATCGTTTCCGCTATTAATTCCATATCATGGCGGGAAGTTTTGACGATCCCATCTTCGTTCATCAGGGCTGACAGTGGAACATAATCACATAAATCCCGACGACATTTTTTCAGACTGCTTCTTTTCTCTGCTGCTTCCAATAGTTTCTTCTGCTTGTACCGTTGTAGATCTTCCTGCAAAGCTCTTCTGCAGCTGGCATTTATTACTACCCGCGCTAAACGTGTTGCAGTGAGATCAAGCATCAGTTTCCTTCTGTTTTCGAGCACCTCCTTAGTAGTGGTGGAGATGCGATCCGATCTTCTTGCCTGAGGAACTGGGGCGGATTCGGCACAGTCCTTCGACAGCTTTTCAGTCCTTCGACAAGCAGCTTGTTGTCTCCGGTCGAGTCTTCTTTAATCTGCCAGTCACGTTTGGATAGGACCTTGTTCAGAATGTTCTTGTCATATACAGCTAGACATTTTCCTCGTGGTCGATGAATGGAGTTCTTTTCCAGCTTGCGGCTGAATCGAATCTTAGCGCGAAGAAGGCGGTGATCAGAACCAGTACAGAATGACGGGACTACCGATGTGTCAAGTAGGCACCATCTTTTGTTTGTCAGAATATGGTCGATCTCCGCATGAGTCATGCCGTTGGGAGACTCCCATGTCCAGCGGCGGCTTTCTTTCTTCTGGAAAAACGAGTTTCCATGGAAGAGACGTGCTGCTGACAGGAGTCCTGCGAGACGGTTGCCATTTTCATTTCTTCCTCCTAATCCATAATTTCCGATCCTGTATTCACTCTCGTTGGCCTTTCCTATTGTAGCGTTGAAGCCTCCGACAACAAATTTATGATAAGCTTTATCATTGCCGATGATTTCCTCCAACTGATGGTAGAACGCATTTATTTCGTACTTATCAGCTGCGTCGGTTGGTGAGTAGGAGTTGATGATAGTGATCTTCTCATGATTTGACAGTTGAAGACGGAGGACGGCTATCCGAGGGGAAAGGATCTCGTATAAGTCGACGAGATGGGCAATGGACGGGTGGACGACAAAGCCTACTCGGCCGACTTTTCGTGACGGGACGTTCTCTCCACGGATCGCAAAGGTCCCGTTGTTTAATTGGCGTATGTCGGTCTTCTCGATTTTTGTTTCTTGTAATGCGATCACATGAAATTTGATGC
The DNA here is from genome assembly GCA_009735665.1 of Angiostrongylus cantonensis. Taxonomy (NCBI): domain Eukaryota; kingdom Metazoa; phylum Nematoda; class Chromadorea; order Rhabditida; family Metastrongylidae; genus Angiostrongylus; species Angiostrongylus cantonensis. The sequence goes on from MQTX01000069.1 coordinate 200,218, forward strand.
GATCTGCAGTTGCAAGGGCGTGAAGATCGGTGTCTGTGGAGAGTTTCTGGCATTATACGTGCATAGTAAGAAACAATCTCCATGGCGTGTCGTACGTGTATTTGACAGATCCGGTTCTAATGACGCCCTGCGCAACCCGAGATTTTCTGGCCTCTTACCGGTCGTCTCATCGCCTGACGTCATAGACAGGAGCACCCAATGTGCGGGGTACTGAGGATCGCCTATTGCTGGTGGTGCAACTTGGTCTTCTCTGGAGTCCTCACTTAACCTTGCAAGGACGTATCCAGGTCTTCACCTCGATGTGGATCACAGAGAGGTGTGTTTTCGGTGTCGAATCCTTCGCTCGGTCTTCCTACTAGTTGATTTGGAGAGGTGTTGAAACCGAAATCAGAAAAGAAAGTAGGAATGTAAAAGTAAAGGTAATGTTACATTGTAAAGTAATGTTTACATTTTACACCTCTACGACACTTGATGGAATCGAATTCATCGTGTGTCCTTCATGTATGAGTTAACGCCAAAAGCTTTTAGTGATTCGACCAGCCATCCGCGTATTACTATAGATTCTGGATACGGAAGACAGGGTTCTGAGATTCTGATTTGCGAATTTGACTTAACATTGGATGATTGTACTTCAGAAAACTCTATAATAAAGTTTTTTGTGCAACGTGTTTTATCATCGACGTGACGGGCTGGAGTGTCAACGGAGTTTTAGTGGCAGGACAACGGGAACGTGGTTAGGGACCACTCAGCCGACTCGGTCATTCGCGGGATTACAAATGGAAACGCTAGATGCCTTCCGTTTCTGTTTTTTGAAAGGAAAGTAACCATATTTGCTGAGGGATAAAATCTTGGAAGGAACCTCATAACAACTTGTTGCCTTTTCGTTGGAATTGGGCATCTTTATCATACAACGGAGTGCATTTAGAGGCGAGGTTGTGTCAGTAATACAATTTCTGTTGGTGGAGAACTTCTCGAGTGCACTCTACACGACAGGACCCTAGTTGAAATACAGTTTGTTCAAGCATTGAGCTTCATCAGAAGTGCAAAACGTGCAGCACAGGAAGATCCCTTTTGTGATGAACGTTAGGTCACCCCGAGGTCGACAGTTTAGACCATGTTCTCGATCGCTCTTCTCTCTTATAACCTGCGATTCCACGTATGTTTTATCTGTTATTCGACTTTTTCTCATCTCGTCATTAAATGTTGGAGACGGCTCGCTGCTGTGTGAATACCAAGTAGTTGAGAAGACTTGCTCGGAATAGTTGCTCGCCTTTGTTTGTGCCATGCGGGACTTTTCTTGATTGACAATCACAATGCTGGATACCTCAAACTCGGGTAATTAAACCTTCATATACATATTTCTTCTCCGACAACGCAATGAGATTATAAATGTATGTACAATATACAGATGTATAATATGGAGGCGGATGTGACGTCGTTAATGACATGTACACATGACAGCATTAAACATGTTACAGTACTCTTATGCTGCTCACTAAAGGAAGGATAAGTCATAAGAGCTTAGATACAGATGATGAAGAAACAGGTTAAGGGAGTGCGGCGATGTATAGTGTATGGTGGAGAGTACACTAGCGCCATAAGAAAAGGTTAGCACAATAGAATGTACATGTGAATTGCAAGTAAGGTGGTTCGGTAGGTAGTATTCTCACTAAATAGAATACACTAGCAATTATGTACAGCAATAAAAATACATGATAGTGACACACTGTGGATGATATAAAAGGATTAAGCGAGACAATTGACATGCTATACGAGAAGCGAAAAATGTGTGAGAGTTATATGGTGGTGAAGCGCTTATGAGTTTAAACTCTCATAAAGCTTAAGAAAGAGTAGTCTAATATGGCTGATGTTGCAAGGATGTACAGCTTATGAATGAATACAATTATTCAGTTTAGCAGTATGAGAATAAGGGAGTAATACAAAAGATGTAGTTGTTGGCCGAGTTGCGTTGGCTAACCACGAGTAATGATGCATTGGATATACGAGCATTAGATGCGAGCTGTAGAATAGATTACAATCAAGCCAATTGGATGATGAGCAAACATTATGGCTTGTATCGGCGTTATTATTAAGACGTTAATTTAGCATGTTTCAAGAAGGTGTAGTAATATGTGAATCGTGTTCCAATACGATGAAACATAGGTACGCATTGATGAGGTGATATTTAGCGACGAGATACACGGCTACAGCAAGCCGAGATTAGTGAGGAGATGAAGCTGGAGAAAGATTGATGAAGAGGAACGACGGCGACGTCCACGTGTCGTCAGAAGGCAAATATATCCGTGCTAAGAGGCGTTGGTCGCTGGGTCGCGTCACGGGTCGCAAGGTCTCGCCCCTAAGCAATGCGTCGTGCCTGGTATTATTCCCGGTAGTGTATGTTGGTTACAGTTGCCGTATTTACTGGCGTGCCAGATGATTAGGATGGGATATGAATGTAGGGCACTAGGCACCATCAAAGCACAAAGAATACTGTTGCAATAGAGAACGTTATTTTTTCATTAGATAATGTTTATTTGGTCGACTTGTCGAAATTGAAGATACTTCGTCATTGAGTTGCACCTTGGGTGACCTTCTGCTCCTAAAAGTGTTTGTCTATAACTGTTGTACTGTCAAAGTCCTCGTTTTGTGATTCGAACAAACTTTATGGGGAAGAGCTTGAGTTGGCTTTCCTAATGGTGGTTAAATAGTGGTAGGCAATTGTGTGTAATTTCACCATGACCAGTTCCTTTCCACTATTGAGGATTTCGTTTCACTCGAACGAGACCTATGGGACAGTGTTTCAGTTGTAGTGGTCTGGATGCTATTTCTCTATAGTTTATTCTGTTAGTTGCCATAAATTGCGTCGTTTTTCCTAATCTTTCAGGCAATGCTTATATATACTATTATGATTAAATAATATTATTATGATTCCGCAAATCTCACTCATATAACCACGGATCTCCCTCATATTCCTCGGATCTCCCTCAAATGGGAAATCGCGCGCCGGTTAGTCACGAGGCTACGTGACGCGTCCCCGAGTGACGGATAGGTGGTTAATCGCGGACCAAAACCGACCTTTGCTTCATTGAGACGCAGGTGGATCCAGGTAATGGACTCACTGTTCTTCCTGCGCCGATTTGGCACATACTTTCTGTATTTGCTAGGCGTATTCGTGCATGCGTGTGTGGGTGCGTACTCGCTTTATATGGATTGTATTCTGCTAGTCAATTCGGCCAAAAGCATACAATCAAGTGACAGGGAAGTATATGGGAGGCGGTTAGGAGTCGCCTCCAACAAATAAGCTCCATGTCCACTCTGGGAGAACCTGGCAAGCTACTCCTGAGTATAACCAGCCCCCACGTTCAGAGCTCAGCAAGCTATACGTGGGTATCAAAAATGCTAAACACAGTAAAAAAAAAAACGGGCCTCATTCCTCTGACCCCAAATGAGCCCCCAATTTTGCAGAGTTGGGTAGGACGAGTAAGGAGAGGCTGCTAAAATCTCAGGGCAATGGAAGCTGTGACGATCTGTACCTACAATGCACGTACACTTGTATCCGAATCCTCGATTGAAGGACTTGCTCATGCAAGAAGGATAAGGTACGACGTCATTGGTCTGACCGAGACGAGACGACGCCACTCATTTCGACGCCGTCTATGACACCGGCGAAGAACTGTTTCTCGGAACATTCGACTGTAGAGAAGTCGGTGGCGCCGGCGTGGTCGTCAGCGCGAATTTGTCCATGAACATCGATTCATTCGAACAGCTTACAACCCGAATCGGACGTTTACGACTAAAAATATGTGGATCAGTATCGGCTTTCACAATCTTCGTCGCATAGGGAGTTGATCACGAACCAGAACCGAACAATGCTTCATCGAAACGCAGGTGGCTTTATGGGATAGACTCCCTGTTTCTGCTACGCCAATTTGGCACAACACCTGTATCACCTGTGGTCCTGTTGATCGCCGAGTGACTCGAGCGGGCGCCAGTAAATCCTCCATTTTTCCCTGTCGCGTGCAAGAGTAGCCCAGTGGATTCTGCTCGCTTTATGGACTCGTCGAACATTATACCCTTCTTCCAGGCTCTTCGGGAAGAACGCTGACTAACGGGTTGGTGGTCTTCCTACACTACGTTTGACATCCCGAGAAATTCAGTCACTAATGGTTCTTGTCCATCGATTGTCATTCATACGCATTACCTGTCGGGCCCACCTTATCTTCGACTGCTTGGCGTACAGAATAGCATCTTTGATTTTTGATCGTTAACGCAGGTCGGAGCTTCGGATCCAATCCCACACTTGTGTGAAACGGGATACTCCTAACATGGTCCTTTCGACTACGCGTTCGATAACGCTGAGTGATCTCTCATCTTGCTTACGCAGCAACCAAGTTTCTGACGTTTACGTTAGGGCAGGAAGTACCGTTGAGTCGAAAAGGTGGGCACGGAGTCAGATGTTCTTTGTTTTCTTCTTCTTGAAAACTCCCCAAGCCGCTCGTTTCCTTCTATTTAGCTCTGGAACTATCATATTGAGTTCATCATATTGATTTCCCGACTTAGATAGGCATAACTGGAGAATTTGGAGATATTCATCCCGTTGAGAGTGAATGGGGCATACGAAACCAATCCGTTCCTCATGGGCATCGTTTTTGTGAGATTCAATCGAAGACCATTCCTTCCACAGGCTCTATCAAACTCGGCAAGCATACGTTCCTCTTGGCTAATGCCTGGTGTTATAAGAACGATATCATCAGCAAAGCGAAGGTGATGTATCTGCCGACCGTCGATTTTCACTCCCATATTATACCATTCCAATTTTCGCATGACGTTCTGGAGGGTGGCTGTAAATAATTTTGGAGAGTTGGTATTGCCTTGCTTAACTCGTCCTTTGACGTCAACGTTAAAATCGTTGTAGAATGGTGAAATTTTGGTTGTCAAATTTTGATGCTCACGAAGAATCTTTATGTACTGAGTAGAGACTCCTTGACTGTCAAGGGCTCCCATGACTGCTTCTATCTCAATTGAATCAAAGGCCTTCTGTAAGTCGATGAAAGTGAGACAGAGCGGTCTTTTGTACTCTCGCGATACTTCAATGAGCATCGTTATCGTGTGAATGTGGTCCATCGTACTAAATCCTTTCCGAAACGCGGCTTGCTTACATTGCTGTCCTTCGTCCAGTGTTCTGTCAATCCTGTTTAGGATGACTCGAGTGAAAAGCTTGTAGACGACAGACAGCAAGCAGAATGGGCGATAGCTGCCTATACCGTATAGGTCGCCCTTCTTGAACAACAACGCGGTCTTGCTAATCTTCCACTGAGTAGGGCCTTGCATTCAGGCAGGTAGCGTGTAAAGAGCCGAGCAAGTGTGTTTACGAGGACTATCGGAAGGTTCTTCAGATCTTCTGATCTAATCTTGTCCGGACCCGGTGTTGTTCGATTTTTCACCGACGAAATGGCATATTGGATTTCGGAAAGGAGAACCGGTGAAACAACATATCCATCCTTTTTTATTTTATAAGACGGGAGGTGGACGTGGCTATCGAAGTGATTTGAGTAGTATTCGTTGATGATTTTCTCCATTGCCTTTCTAAATGCTGTTATTGCTACGTCTGGGCGTCTGAGTGCAATCATCTTGGTCTTGTAATTGGCGAAGCTTCGGCGGGCTTCGCAAATGCTTTTCCCAGCCTCTGCAGCTTCGACCATTACTGCTGCTCTTCTCTCTTTAAGATCTTTTTATCGTCTGTCTGCATTGTTTTGCAAGCTCGGACGTTAGTTCGCGGTTGCCTGCAGCTCGTGCGATTCCACGCTGGCGTATTAGCTCGAGAGTTTCTGGTGATTCGAACTCTCAGCTTTCATAGCGCTAGCGTGAAGATGTTGAATGGGCCGATCGTATTCCTCGTCGATGTTGTCCACAATGGCATCTTCCAAACAGCCGACTATTGCGCACTAGGTCCGGATAGGATGAAATCAGAACATCTGAAGAACCTTCCACCAGTCCTCCTAAACACACCTGGCTTGGTTCTTTACACGTTTCCTGTCTGAATGCAAGGTTGCTACTCAGTGTTAGACCAGCAAGACCGTGTTGTTGTTCAAGAAGGGCGACCTGCACGATATAGGCACCTGTCGCCCAATCTGCTTGCTGTCTGTCGTCTACAAACTTTTCACTCGAGTCATCTTAAACAGAACTGACAGCACACTGGACGAAGGGCAGCCACGTAAGCAAGCAGGGTTTCGAAAAGGATTTAGTACTATGGACCACATTCACACGATAACGATGCTCATTGAAGTATCGCGGGAGTACAAAAGACCGCTCTGTCTCACTTTCATCGACTTACAGAAGGCCTTTGATTCAAGTGAGATAGAAACAGCCATGGAAGCCCACGGTAGTCAAGGAGTTCCTACTCAGTACATAAAGATTTTTCGTGAGCTGTTCAAAAATTTCACAACCAAAATTTCACGATGCTACAACGATGCTTAGAGTATCTCGTTTCACACAAGTAAGGGATGTGACAGCACACTGGACGAAGGGCAGCCACGTAAGCAAGCAGGGTTTCGAAAAGGATTTAGTACTATGGACCACATTCACACGATAACGATGCTCATTGAAGTATCGCGGGAGTACAAAAGACCGCTCTGTCTCACTTTCATCGACTTACAGAAGGCCTTTGATTCAAGTGAGATAGAAACAGCCATGGAAGCCCACGGTAGTCAAGGAGTTCCTACTCAGTACATAAAGATTTTTCGTGAGCTGTTCAAAAATTTCACAACCAAAATTTCACGATGCTACAACGATGCTTAGAGTATCTCGTTTCACACAAGTAAGGGATGGGCCTATCTAGGTCGTGAAATCAATGTGATGAACGACTTAGCTCCAGAGTTGTGTAGAACGAAACGAGGGGCTTGGGGAGTTTTCAAGAAGACGAGAACAAAAAATATTCGACTCCGTGCCCACCTTTTCGACTCAACGGTACTTCCTGCCCTAATGTATACGTCAGAAACCTGGTCGCTGCGTAAGCAGGATTAGAGATCACTCAGCGTTATCGAACGCGTAGTCGAAAGGACAGTGCTAGGAGTATCCCATTTCACACAAGTAAGGGATGGGATCCGAAGCTCCGACCTACGTCAACGATCGAAAATCACAGATACCGTTCCATACGCCAAACAGTCGAAGATAAGGTGAGCCGGACACGTAATGCGTATGAATGATAACCGATGGACAAGAGATGTTAGTGTCTGAATTCCTCGGGATGCCAAACGCACTGCAGGAACACCACCGACCCGATGGCCAGAGTTCTTCACAGAAAGCCTAGAAGAAAGATATGATGTATAATGCTCGACGAATCCCTAAAGCGAGCAGAACCCACTGGGCTACTCTTGCACGCGACAAGGAAAAATGGAGAATTTACTGGCGCCCGCTCGAGTCACTCAACGATCAACGGGACTACAGGTTATACAGGTGATTAATGTTATATAAATATTGTGTTGTTGTATATTATTGAAATAAATATTAACATTATGAAATATTATATTTTATTATATTTCATGTTCCAGTATAATTCCTTTAAAGTTCTTCAACAGATCACATTTACTGCAAGTGAGTTGTACCGTAATCGGAGTCTTAGCTTCATTTCTTAAATATATTGTGTCCGTGTTCAGCTCACCTGTGAAGTTGTTTGAGAAACACCTCTTTATCTTTTTTCTGGCATTTTTCGGCTTGTTAGTTAATGTTAGTTATCTTAAGGTTGTTTCGTATCTATGAGCTCTCGTTCCAGCTTGAGTGAAGTGCACGAGTTTTGATGGGAACACTTTTTTCCATTGTATAGTTGAGTCGATATTCAAGGAAGATGTAGGTTCAGTCGTTGACTTATCATATAATGGGTCCAATGAAATAATCTCCTGAATTACGATTATGTGAGATTTGACGTGAAAGATCTTTTTTTATAAAGAGTGAGGGGTAAAGAATTCAGCGTTGATCAATCCCTGAGAAAAGCGCCATGCATTCGTCTCCGTCAACTATCGTAGAGGTGATTGAATGCATATCTAGCCTTTACAATGACTTCCTGTCGCCACCAGTGTATAAGGTCAGTGTTTCTATCCTCGCAGAGAAATCGGGTAGCAATTAGCTCACCCTGGATGAATGGTGGTGCTTGGTGAGTCCAGAGCACGCGATTGAACCGGCGACCGATCCAGTGCACATTTTGGAGCACCTTAACCACTCTGCCACTTGCGAGATTATCTTCATTCTAGATGAGAGTGAATACTGTTCGATGAGTAGATGCGGTAATTGTGTTATCGTTTTGACCAAGAGTAGGGAGCAGCCTCCATTGCGTGTTTACTTAAACGATGTGTTGCTTTTGGTAGTGGATCACTGCAGTCTGGCTCCTCGGAAGGTTTAGTGATCTCATAGGGCTAACATTAAAGTTGTACGATGTAGAAGCTGGTTTTCTTGTTCAAAACGTATTAATGAAGGGTAGGCCTTACCAATTAGTTAAAGTCGTTCATATGAATCTCCACCATGTGGAATACTACTTACTTCCTTAATACCTGAACGGCCCGTACTCGACGGGAAGTTCTGTGGTGTATAATTGCAATCCAAACACAGCTGAACGTCGCCGGTTGTCTTACAGAATCCAATTCTCGTCACACGTCACAATTCTATCAAGAAACGGGTAGTTTCTGTTGCGCAGAATAAGAGCAGACGACACTTGAAAACAGCCATTTTCTTTTGATTATCGTCTAATTCGTGCGGCACCCACTTGTCGGCCTATTTTGCCTCTCCTTTGCGATTCAATAAGTGGAAATCGTCCTGTGCTTATGCCAAGCTGTTTTGCAAACTCTCGAACAGTTGTTCGAGTATTCGTTCTTTGATGAGCTTACACGAGGTTGATAACAATATTGTTATCAACCTCGTGTAAGCTCATCAAAGAACGAATACATATTGATTAAGCACACCGAGGTTCAAGGAATGTCGGTTTCGAAGTTATTCGAGTGTTTGCTTCCAACTAGTGCCTTCAGTTCGTCGTCGCCAATTTCGCTAGGACGTCCGAGGCCTTCCTTATCTTCGAGGTTGAAATCACCATATCGGAGTTTCCGGAACCATGTTCGCACTGTTGATTTACCAACACTACCTTCACCCCAAACTTCATTACTGTTTAGAGCCTTCGAGCTGTCTCTGCTGCACTAAGACCGGGTTTGAACACATAAAAGAAATTCTGATGAAAATTCGTTTTTGACATCTAAAATTGCAATGCTCAAAATTCGTAAAAAAATTGACATTTGACAAAATGTAAAGGCCTAGTCAGAGCGAGTATAAAATTATAACATTTCAAGGTACAAAGGATATTTTATTGATAAAAAATACATTAGAACCATAAATATTTTGAAACGCTCGTTTATTTCTGAGCAACCTAATATTTTCAACATTAATACTCTCTGAGGTTGCCTTAGGCACGTGAGTTTTGATAAATTGATGTTGCAACTGTCTGAACTAACAGAGTATTAGATGGAAATATCGAACACCTTAGTTCGGGTTTTCTGCTTATGGAATGGTCTCTCGGATGTGAATTCCGTGTCGACGTCCAGTAGCATACTCACTGGTGCAATAAAACGATGGAATGCAAAGAATGAAAAAACCCCATACCTAGCGACAGGATTCTCACTTACTGGTATCAACCATGCGAAAGAACCGAAGATCAGCCATTAATCATGTTGGCTGTTGGAAAAGGTTCTTGCATGTCATTGCGGTTATTTGTTGAGTCGAATCTTGACAACATACTAGCGATGAAAGGAAGGCCAGCGGAATGTGGTCTTCACCGACAAGAAGGACCCAGGAAGTCAGCTTCCTTGTTTTCTGCCTTGTTTGTAATTCGCTCACTTTGACGTATTTATTACCTCGTTGAACTAGTATTTCGAAACTGCTTTAGTGTGATGATAAGTGGTCCTAAGCTAAGTACCGGATTTTCCGACATTATTATCACATATCTCCCAACGGTTTACCACTTTATCGTGGCTAGAAGGTGTATTCCTGAGTTTCGGGCTGCGATGTACAGCTGGTGGATTCGTCTTCGGCAGGGTTTTTCAAACTGAAAAGGGTCCGTGTTTCTACTAGGAAGCCTGCCTAAGAGTAAACCTATACCAGGAATCACCACCGTCCTGGTATAAAACTGGTCGCATGGTGGCAAATCTCTCTCTGATCCACAAAAGCGGCAACTGCCTGTGGTGGTGACGACACGGAACTGACTTTAGCCAAGCTAACCTCGAGACTCCAGGGAACCACAATGGCTAGACTAGCAAAATTCCGAGAAAAACGAAAATTATGCTGAAGCCCGCACAACCAGTGAAGACGGGCCAACCAAGTATATAAGCTAGTATTTTCACAGAATGAATTTAATTCGTATTTTCACTCCTTGTTACACTGTCAGTTGGTCATCAACTATCAAAATAACCAGTACGACCTAATAAAGCTGCCCTTGTGCACTACTACACCTTTGGGTAGTTTTTTCTATGCGCTTAGTACTGCATTTTCACAATCTTTATCTCGAAGCGAGTTTAACAAGAAAAAGAACAGTTGTGGCGACATGCTTAAATATTGCTTAAATATTATGACTATATACTAGTTTCTCTACTGAATTAGCTCCTTCTTCTTTTGCTTTTTTTTCAGATTTTGTGTCTTCTTTGGTTCCTTCGAGGTATTCGTCTTCGAGAATTGGTGTCGTAGGATGTAATGCTTGCCAATATACCTCTAAGAAATTAAAGATTTTTCTTGTAGCTTCTCGCAGTCCGTTTTCTTCGATGATAACGTCGACCTTAAAAATAGGATCTTCTGGAAGCTTTTAAAAAGGAAGTGGATGTTTGATAACCTGGTCAGTAGTGAGTTGGTTGAGAACATCAGCACCAGCGATTGCGTTTCCACCCTTGATACCAGTTTTTTTGAAAAGTTTTAGCAGGATCTAAGAAAACCTTTAAGAATTTAATATGGTATGAAGTATTGAATGCGATTGTATTTCTTTTAATTAAGCACTACTTTCTACTAACGATGTACTCCAGCAACACTTCACCTTACGATCTCTGATTCTGAACAGAAATAGTATTGGAGCCATGTTAAGCTGTGCGACGTCGGCAGGTGTGTTAATGTTCGGACATTCGAGCAGAATTAGATGCAAATCTTCAGTCATTGCAGTGATCAGACGGAGCTCTCGTTCATTTACGTCTGCAAGCACTTTATGAATTTTATGGATCTCAAACAAATTAAGGAGGGATAAAGTATCATGCGATATGAAAAAATTGTGCAATAGTCGCCTTTCTGCATCGTCAACATAAAAGGACAAATAAATTGATTTCGACTACTACTCGGTCGTTTCTGCTCGAATGTACAACTTTTGGTGATATCGCATTAAAGGTGGTAGACCAATGCTGTAGAATCTTCTATAGCCTACCAATTCTCGCCACGGATCAGTTCACCCGTGAACAGCTGGCCTAGACGCTCCCTCACTCACCGTATGCCAATTTTGATGAGCCCTTATTACCAATGTCAGTCGTCAACCGTCGTACACGACTTCTGAATTGCTTCACGATCGCGGATCTGTAACAAAATTATTCATTTTATCTTATGAAACCGCATCATCGATTTGCTTTTTATTTATTTTGGTTTGGATTGTTGTTCTGTTGAGGAGAAAAATGTAACAAGAGTCTAGCCACGATACAATCCTGATGGAGCAGAAATCTTGGAAAGAGAGACATTCATTTGGTAGAAATAATAGCCGCAATTGCTCAGTGGTCCACCTCGTGTATTGGTCCCCTAATTGTTTTCTTACTGGGATGAAATGAACTATATCCAGCAGCAGATTGAAACTGGCAGCGAGTATATTATAATTTTCATAGCAAAGTTAGATGAAAAGCAGTACTCGTGCATAGTCAAGCGAATGGATGACGTTGATGGTAAGATAGAAACATGGACCTCACCGCTCCGCTCTCTCGTGAAACGATCTGAAGCAGTAGGCGTAAACCACTACGGGTGATAGGTTGCTAGCAATTTCTGGATCTATTCATTGAGCTGTATTAAATAAATAGGAAAGAGGCTATCAAAAGACCACTTCGTATAGAAGCACCTGCAGAAAGACCTTTACAAGGTTGAGATTGTTGCCGAATTTTCGAAAAAAATTTCTTGACATTCCATCACCTAATACCTTCAACCAGAGCCCATCCCAATATCTGAGGTGTATGCAAAATTAATTACTGTGGCTAATACACCAAATAAAGTCAACCACGCTGATGAACGTTAACTATCCCTATCTAGAGGACCAACCGCTACCAATAATCAATGCCTTCCTTATAGAAACCTTGTTACAAGATGCAAATTCTTTCTTCGATTCATATGATTCAGTAAGTGCCCATGTTAGCGACTTGAGAGCGCCCTAGCAAAGCTAATTCGGGATAGCGATGAAAAAACGAATAGGTTGAATAACAAATGAGGCGGCCCTAATTCCGTGATAAGTAGGGAGTTTCTACCTACCATTTAAACAACGAAACAGTCACTGAAAGACGATTCGATGAAATCTAGGGTGCGATGGAATTTCATGATAACCAGAACAACATTCCATGGACTGCTCAGTCTTCCGCCTTGGCAATAACAGTACAGTCGTTTACTGACACAGGTCTCCACACCGTCCCAGAAGGTGCACACCACATCACATTTTTCTTGATCGCCGTGGAGGATGCTAAAAGCTTGAAGATCAACGGTGTTCAATTGTTCAAATCAAATTTTCGTTTCAATTCGTAGAGAAAAAATTTTGCCACGAAGTATCTATAACGTAAGCTTTATACGAGGTTTCATTACCTCGCTTGGTAACAATCCGTCTTCAACTCGAAAAAGAAAATCGATAATTCGTTGTTAATCCTTAGCATGTGCAGTCAATGATAGCTTTTTAAAAAGCAAATCAACTCGACGAAGTGGTTTGCAACATTGCAACCTGCATCACCTGTCGTCCTGTCGATCGTAGTGTGACTCGAGCGGACGCCAGTACATCTTCCATTTTTCCATGTCGCCTGTAAGAAAGAGCAGCCCAGTTTGTTTTACTCGCTCTGGAGTGTCATTCATATATTCCTTCTAGGGTGTTTGTTAAGAACTTTTACAGTCCCATCTGAGGTCTTCCTGTCATGCGTTTGCCACCACGAGGAATTCATCCGATAACGGCTCCTATACACATGATGTCATTCATTCGAATTAGTTGCCCGGCTTACCCCATCTTTGTTTGACAATTTGCCGTGTAGAGCGGCGTCTTTAATTTTTGGTCGTTGACGCAGGTTGGAATTCCGGATCCTCTTTCACTTGCATGATACGGAAGAGTTAAGCATTTTCTCTTAATGAATGTCGTTGAATGTTGCTTACGTTTATTCGCCTTGAAATCCTGTCGTAGCTTTTCTACGGTGCTCGCAGGCTTTCGGCACAGTTATTCGCCGGCCTTCTTAAAAGGAGTCCCCCACCCCCCC
>MQTX01000069.1:213738-232091 GCA_009735665.1 Angiostrongylus cantonensis
TGATTTCAGAGGTGTGAAAAGAGAAGCTTGCTTCGCCTAGAGTGGAGTTGAGCTATGTCCATGTGTTTATTGCACAAAATTTGTACCACTACGCTACTCGCTTCTTATGAGGTAAGCACATATATCATTAAATCTGAATACGCAGTATTTTCCAAAAAAAAAAATTTTGTGAGATTTAGAGGTCTACACTGAAAACGACACGTGGATTTCCTATGTTGTAAGAAATATTGACAGATCAACGAAAGCAAGGATGCAAAGGATCAAAACCTTTTGCAAAGGGAAAACTGGTAAAAGCATTAGTGGATGACATCAACAATATATTTCGAGCCAGCAGCAGTTTACAAGCTATGAATTGATAATTGCAAATTCCATAGAAGCTGAACATCATGAGTAGGGATTTTAAGCGAAATGAAGGGAAAGTATGTTGGAGAGTTTAGATTTCTCGGTCTTGGGTCACTGAGGAATCCAAGAGAGTATGAGTAGATCTCGTCAATATGCTGCGGGAAATACTAGAAATTTTCTTTCGAGACTTTTAATAACTGGCAAAGATAACAAATATACATGTGAAAATTGAACTGTTACCTACCTGACAGCCGCATGCATGAGCTGTGTAAGTTGTGACGACTGGTAGCACGGACCTAGCAGGACGATCGGTCGCGTCGACGGTACAACAGTGTACGGATTCGGGTACTCCCAAATCACCGAGTGTTTCGCTCTGGAATGTGTTACTTAAAAGAACAGTACTTGCGAGCAACGACCTTGTCAGGAGAATCGTCTCCGTAACTCAAATTTTTTGGTAAATCAACGTCATTGTACGCGAGCATTGCTTTGTAGCTTTTTTCAGATGTCAAAATACCATTCGGATGTCAATGTCAGTAAGATTTTGCTGGCTAGCAAAAGATGAAATACTTCAAAATATTAGCTGTTGTTTGACCACATTAATAATTTCGTGTCTGCCCACAAATGACAAAACAACCTCTACGCACCAAGGCTTAACTAGTGTAATGTGTGACCCAAAATTAATGCAACTTGTGCTCCGTCTCTCTTTTTTCTTACAAAAAAGGAAGAGTTTAAAAAGACCTGGTGAATGCTCACATGCAAAAGCGTTCGCCTTTGGTCTTCAGTAAACTAAACAGCGCTCCCCAGTAAATACTCGCAACTTCTTTGTAGCCCCCAGAAGTTCGTCGTACGGCGTACATCACTTGTTTCATACAGCATTCCTAAGGGAGCATGTCCAATGTGCCCTATCCTTAGCGGATCACTGTAATGCTAACACACTGCTGTCATTTTTTCTGTTGAATACTAAATAACTGAAATGAAATCATTGTGAATGTATATCAGGACGGACGCTACTAACAGCGATCACAACTAAGTTGTGTAGAAAGTCCATTGACAGTTCCGAATTTGGCTCCCTAGAATTTTCACCAAGTTGCTAGTGTGTTGAGCATGGTTTAATAAGAAAATGTTGACGAGAATGAAGAATCTCAGCCAAGGATTTGTGTGAGGCTAAGATAAAATTTCTTCCTTTCACTGCTACAGCATTTTTTTTGATGTCGTACTTTTTGCATTTTCAATGTTTCTCGTGATTTGATCTAAGCTTGCCCTCAATGTTTACTTTTTTTCTAAAATTTGGGCTCATTTGACCATTGGTCTCTTAATATATTAGATAGATACAGAAACACTCGAGTATTTAAATAGTGAAAAGTTGTTTGTGTGAATAATGAAGACATTGTTCATTAATAAAGACATTTTCAATTTTTAAACGCCAGCCACAACTGCTTTCTTATCAAATTTTTGGCAGATGAGAAAAAAGATATTTTTAATGGAGTTATGAAAAAATAGTGTTATGTGCTTAACGATGTACTCTTTATATCGCTATTCGCTTAACCCAAACTGCTGACCCCCCCAAACTCCGGACCTTTTCGAAGTCAGCGAATTCTTAGCAAAGTCGCACGCAAGTGATAAATCTCTGCTCGCCCTGCGGTAAGGCAATGTAGTATGAGTACGGTGGCTCACGACTTTTAGATGAGAGGACGAAGAACGTCATGTTTCATTTTAGGGCGTGAAGCATGAAGCGTTTGATGTTGATCAATCTCTGAGGGACCTCCCACATATTCGAATCCACTCGAAGCACCGTAGAGATGGCTGAATGTGCTTGTATAATCAGTTATGGTAGTTTACCGATATATAAAGCCTGAGTTTTCGTCCTATCTGAATAATATGGCAACGATAAATTTGAAACCGACCGTCATTTAACCCCGGCAGTAAAATTAGGAAAACTGAAATTAAATTAGTATTAGATTAGAATTAAATAAATTGGTACTGAAAAAATGAGATCAAATTAAAATCGAATTAAAATTAACTAAACTAAAATTAGAAAAATTTAAATTCAATTTTAACTAAGTTGGAATTTTACTACCGAGGTTAAATGAGAAACGGTTTCAAAACTATTGTTTTGCTATTTGCTATGTGCTAGCTAACGTAAAACCGACTGCTGCAGTGTAGATTACTTACTTATTGATACTTGAACGGCCCGTTCTCACTGGTTGTGCGGGCTCCAACATAACCACCATTTTTCGGAGATTTGCTGGTTAAGCTATTGTGGTTTTCTGGAATTTCGAGGACAGCCTGGCCAAAGTGTCCTCTAGATCGTCACCACGATAGGCAGTGGAAGCCCTTGTGGATCAGAGAGAGGTTTGAAAGCATGATAGCGAAAAACTTGAATAATAATGCACACGCTTTAGGGTCAAACCAGGTAAATAGAATGCATAATATTGACGGAAGGTTACAAAACACCCATGTCCCACGGATCTCTTCACGAATGAAATAAACCGCTTCATGGACGAAAGTCGCATGTGCGTCAGGAAATGAAAACTGTGCAAAAGTCGTGCTATTCGCAAAGATATGTCGCATATGCGTGAGAAGAATTTTGCTCACGGGAGGTGGAAGGTCTGGTCAGCACCGAGCGAAGGGTCGAACCGAATCTGCCATATCTGCATTGCAGAGTGCATCTGACCAGTGTGATATACGCACCCTTTGTTTTTATCTCACTTCAATAAGTGCTTATTACTTCGAAATTAAGCCAGAACACTTTTCATTTAAAAGGGTTATATTTGAATGTCGGTTAGAGCACCCCGTACGTCATTTAACCCGTTGAGATGCCAAATGCTCAAGAAACGGCAGATGTGCCACTCACAAAGGAAGGATTCGGGGTCATGTGAACACTTAAGTGTTCGTCCATTGAAGGTGACGTCATCGAGTTATTAATATTCAAAAAACGTAATAATGCTTTATATTGTAGTGATATTATACTATACAATATGGTTAAAGATGAACTAACTTGCACCGAATCATTGATGGAATGATGAAAAAAAGTTTCACTTTTCTATTTCATATAGTACTCATTACGGTACTGCGATAAAGAATGAGAATGTTAGAAAAAAGTTTAATCTCTCATCTTTCAAAGAATTTTGTAAATTGTAAAAGTTGAACATTAAATGAAATGATCTGATTGTCCTGCTCTGGATCTTCTTCGGTCACCGGTCTTTTGAACATTTAAATGAAAACGTTTTTGTTGGATCAAACGGTGGTGTCATAAAATTAAACAAAGAGATTGGAGGAATTGTTCCTCTGTGGAAAGGAATTGGCCTTGAATTAAGCACTCGGATCATTCTCCTCATTTTCTAGGTACCCTTTACGCTATAGCTTCATACAGAATATGCTCCCTGAGTGAACAGATCGACACTCTATCGTCATGAAGAGCTCATTGAAAGTGAACTACTTTACGAGATTTCCTCACCATTATTGTCTTTTACAGTTTTTAGCAAAATAAAAAGCGGATAGTATTGAAAGTGAAATAATTGTTGGACACGAATTTCATGACAATATGGGGCTTGGTAATTAGTTTAAAAAATGCAACAGAATCTCTTGTGTTCCAGACTGTTTTTTGTTTTCAAGTCGCTAAATCGAATATAGTCTTCTTACAACCAGGCAAGTTTGTTTTCTTCTTGGTTCTCTTCGCATTCTTCAGTAAGCTCAGCAAAGATCTCAGTAAATACAATAAAAATTTTAATGTATCATCCAGCAATGGGCGCGTGTTGCGCAGTGGTTGGAGGCGCCACTGCGGCGCGCACGTGAAATGCGCCCATGGCTCACCAAGCCTTCCATCCCTCCGAGGTCGGCAAATTGGTACCAGATTTGTCTGGGAAGATAGCAGCACTGGCTAGATACATCGGCAGACCACCGCGAGTCATTGTAAAGGCCAGATATGCATTCAATCACCTCCAACGATACTCAATGAAGTCGAATGCATGGCGCATCCTTCAGGGATTGATCAACGCTGAATGCTTTATCCTTTATCCTTTATCCAGCAATGTTCACCCCCTTCATGGAAAAACAACTTACAGCCCAAAGCTGTGCATTGTAAACAGCACAATCTAACCAGCATTGTAATGTCCTAGCAACCGTTTCTCGAATGTTTGTTTATTGAAGCTACCGCATTCAACTAGTACCCTAATCTGAGCATTTCTTAATGTTTGAGAAGAATTCTGAATTGTCACTAAGAATTTCTCACACCAGTGTGTTCCTATCGGGTGGCAGAGCTGGCTCCTCTTCATGTTGCTCAATGAGCCGAGCGAGACGTCGTGCAGTTGGGATGAAGCCGATCGTCGTATTCGCCGCGACAACTCGTCCAATCCACCAATCAAATGTGTAGCGCTGCAAGCACCAGCTTCACGTAAGTAGCACCCATAGGCAATAAGTGTAATTACGCTTTGGCATCAGTGCAACAGACTGAAGTCGAAAATAATTCGCCATAAAAGTATTACACGATACAGAACTAATCCCTTTAATTAGATCCAGGTTACAAATAATCGTTTTTCTGATAAATTCTAATCCACCATCGAGAAGGTTATTGTGATATCAACAGACTTTCGTTGATCCTAGTAATATTCCGTCTTTTTCGCGGTCTATTTTCGAAATTTATTTCTCAGTAACTATTCTTATTTATTATTATTATTGTTATTACTATTATATTCTTATTTAGAAACAGTGTTGAACTGAGTTTGTTATAAACTGGAACACAATTCTCCAGACTCCGGAAATGAGCATCAACCTTTCACAGGGCTCCGATCGAGTTTCCGATACTTGTTTTTGTTTTTTTTTTTTTTGAGTTGCTCAAAAAACTCCTGTTTCTTGGGAACTAAATAATCTAATACAAACACGACCAAACTCCTAAAAGGAAGTGGTTCACGAGCACATCGACCAAAATTCTAGATTTTGACTGGAAAAAGCTTGTTGCACAGACTAGTTGAGGCTGATTAAAACCTATTAATGTGTTGCTCAATGTAACCTTTGATGACGGCTTACTCTTAATAGTCTTCTATTCATATTGCCGATAATAGTGAAGACTGTCGGGCAGCGAACCGGGCGGAAACGAGGCCTCAAGTCGACTTCTTCCGAATCTCTTATCCAGTTCGAAGATCTCCGCCAAGACGGTTAATTAGTGGTTTTGTTTGTTCTGATCGTTCATTACATCATGTCATCGCCTCTGCACACTTATCGCTGATTAGGCCAGATGTTTGCTCTGCTCTAATCCACCGATGGTTTATCTGACCATTACATATTCGATTGCGCTTAGTGTGTACAAGATACTGCGCCATCACAGTAATTCACTTTCACAGGCACCTGAGCTGATATTAAGTCCTAGAAGAAGTTTGAACTGAAGCACCTCGTCAACACAAATACGATTGGAATCGATTTCGATATGTAAGGAATGCCTACCATCCTAGTATCTGTAAGTATAACAGATCTAAGAAAAGCTCCCCAACTCAAAATATTTAAGAAAAATGGCTATCCTGAAAGTTTGAATGTTGTTCAAATTTAATAACTTCGAAATTATATACTAATGACCCCGATAGAGTGACGAAGAAGATTTTAAATAATGCTCTGCTAAGAAAAAAGTAATAGGCAGTAGATAAACAGCTAAACATTGTGATCCTTGTGATTTTCGAAATTAGCCCTTTTTCCACTTCACTTTTCATTCACCACAGTTCCCCCAATTCGGGCCATCCAAATCTTTCAGCAAAACGAAAACTGACATACTTTGTAGATGTGCAAAAAGTCGCCCTTCTTGAATGATATGGTCTTTTTCTGAATCGGTGACTCGTCCTCGAGAGCTCCATCATAGGTGGCATTTGCCCGAACAGCAAACGCTACCTTCAGATTCTAAAAAGTTTTCACTCAGTTGTTTGTCGTTCGTGAAATCTCAAACCTACTCTATTAGTACCACAGAAGTAAACAACACATTGCTGTGTGCTTTCAGTTGGGTTTTGCAGCTAGTTTTATCGAAAAATTTCTTAGATTTGGACTCTTTCGACAGATATCCAGGACAATAGGATCCGAATCCAATTGAGCACCAGTTTTAAGCTACAACTCAGCTTATTGTTAATTGCATCATAATAGAGCCACACTGAGTCTTCCAGCAGCCAAAGAGTTGACGAAAAATCTGCAACATTGAATAAGTGTTCTACCCAGATTCTTCACAGCCAGATCAGCCAGTTTTTATGGTCAATTGCAACATTTTGGTTTTACTGACTTCAAACGGATGAACTGCGTTGTATAAGAAACACCGTTTTCCTCCACTAATCCTTCAACATCAGAATATTTGAGTACGTTTAAAAGACGTGAGCGCAATCATTGAGATCGACAAGCTGATTTGTACTCCCCATCTTCCTCGTCTTTAAAATTTCCATTCCAATCTCCTTGAATGTTTATCATCACATAACTTAATAATCCTTGCCAGCAAAGCGGCGGATCGTCGCCCTACTCGAATACTATAATCGGGTCAAATGGTATTTGTACAGGATTTCTCCTCCAAGAAATGTGTGGTGTGTTCGTGCTAACAATGACATCGCGTGTTAATTCGGTGGTCACATCTGCTCGTCAAATTCAATCTGTGTAAATAATCATCTCACGCAGAACTGCGGAATGTTTGTGTGTACGTAACAATGCACAACAATAGAAAAGCATTTGAATACCATGATGTTTGGAACTCAAATAAACTCAAATCCTCGAACTCAATCAGTTACCAAGAAAGTGTTTAGCTGTAATCAAAGCCACAAGGAAATGGAAACTTCTAAATGTGAATCGCAAATAAGTGGATGTCGTGATTTAAAGTTTTGATCAAATGTTCAACTTTTGAGCAATTCTAACACCCACTCTTTCAAACCCATCGATCTGCCTTCTCCTCATGTGACTTGAAAAATACTCGCGACGAAATACTTGAACTATTCTGATTCGACTATACTATAACTATTCGACGGTAACATATAACGTATTCTTAGAGTTTTGTTACAAATATGTTTAGAGTTAGAACTTAAAATTAGATAGTTTACTAATATTGAACAGAATGATCTACAGTAGTTGACAACAATTAAGGTTTAAAAAATTTTAAAAACGAAAAATAAATAAAAATAAAAAATAGGAGAATGAATTTAAAAGAATCCTTTTCAATTATTACAAACAGGCAGCCTACTCCTTGTATCGTAGCCATTGAACCCACTCTCGATTTCGATGGGATCAAAATTAAGCACATACCTGTAAATTTATGCAAGAACGAAGTGAAAGCGATGAATACAACAAAAAGAGATTCTTAGAAAGCATATTGGAAAGGATTAATAAAGAAATGATGAGTACCTTCCCCACCTCCAACAGAAGCGATGTAGTTGACAATCACTCAGTCCAAGAATCGAATGGGTTACACCGCAGTTAATCACTGTGAATTATAGTAATTCCAACTTGACTACTAAACCTAACAATGATTTAGTGGATTAAGTATTTTTAGGAAGCAAATTCCTTCTGGTTCTTCTTCTTGTCCGCTACTTTGGATGGAAAACTTTGCTTCTCTACTCAATCGGCAAAAGAAACGCAGTGCAACCAATGGGATGCGAGAACTCGATGCAAGCTTGCGCTAGCTAGACGTGAGTTGGAATAGGACTACTCTGGTAGGCTTGCAAAATCTTTGTCTCCCTAAAGCACCTCTTGAACTACGGAACGTCTTGATCTGCAGAATCCTTTATTCGTGGTATCAACTTGAGGGCTTTTCTTAAACTGAGGGACCTGTTTGTGTTGAACAACAAACATTAGCAAGCAGTACAGTGCCCCACTCTTACAGACACACCTTGAGCGATGCCCACGACGGCAATTATCTCAATTAAGTGCGCTATCATTAGTGCACCTGTGCAATCAGCGGCATGCGTCACGCAGCAGATCAAAGCCGCCGCGCGCCGCGACGCGTCACCGCGTAACCGAACACTCCGCAAATGGAGCGCGGCCGAATTCATCACCATAGGACGATGAAAGTCGACCGCCTCATCGTCGTTACCGTCGAAGTCGACAGTTGACAAAAAACCTGGACCATGTCCAAGCATAATTTAAAAATATCTGCCGAATTAATACAACATTAAGTCAAGAAAAATGACAAATATTGAGTATCAACTAGAAGGGATAGGTTAAGAAAAGGTTTAATGAATACTGTAGAAACTTCGACAAGTATCTTTAACAATATATATATATATATACATATATATGCATACATATGGTATAGAGGACCGATACCACAGTGCTAATGAGGCTCGTCATCACGATCATGGTGCCAGTTCGATTCCGCCCTGTGCAAACGAAGCCTCTCGTTCCTCTGGGGTTGGAAAATTGGTGCCGAACTTTAGTAAAAAAAAAAAAAATCACTTTACACCATCCATTTGGGAACGCTCCCTCCCGGCTATCTCAGGAATCCAGGGAGAATCGCTCGACCAGCGTTCTACGACATTCCAGATGAAATAAAAATCTTGAAGCAGTAACCGAAGCCACACGTAAAATTGGAAAACCGTTGTGGACAATGGATGCGAGAAAGCGAATCGAATGTGAGAAGCGCTGGGATCCGCACAGAAGACGTGAAGACGAGTCATGTAAAAAAATGTTTATGCCTATGTTTTAAATGTTCATAAATCAATTTTGAAAGTCTTTGCATTAAAAACGGAGTTGATTTTTTAACGCGAAACTCAAAATTTTTCCCTCTTAAATACGGGCGTTTTGATCTTCGACGGGTGTCAACTGGAACAACGTTGAAATTTTGTCATATCTAGTGTTTCTACCCACGAAATTCGCAGTCGAACGCTTCTTTGTCTTCAAACACGCTTCAAAATTCGTCATCACACTGTTCGTTTGCTCATCTGGTCGCCATTTAACCTCGGCGCAATAAAAAACATCAAAACAATATCGGTTTGTGTTCCTTGGCATACTTCTTTTTCTCTGATACAATAAGTCGTTATTAGACGCATTGGTGTGCAATGAGTTGTAAAATAATGGAATTTGTTTTCATCTTTCACGGTCTTCACTCGTAAATTCAACACTTGTCAACGATTTTAAAACTTAGCTCGTTTTTAGTGACTCTAAGATAGGATCGACCTTGACGGCAAGATGTCAAAATTTATTGGCCGCTGATGGATCAAGTGTGGCATGTTTTCATTGCTGCTGTGCGTTGCTCCATGACACATTTAAATCGTTAAGGCGTCAATGAAAAAGATGGTTATCGATCGGTCACCGGTACCGTTGTCTCGTTATTTAAATGAGATTCGACGCCTACGTTACTTCTCAGTAGCTGACTTATTAAAGTAAACCATAAAGCAAAGCCTATTTATTCTCTTGACTCTTAAGATACAGATATTTGAAACACTAGTTATACAGTAGGTGGCTTTCTTTAATGACTACCAAGCGACTATTTGAATCCGTTTCCAGAGGAAAGGTTCAAGATTTTACTGCTGCTCCAGCCTGATAATTCCTAGAACTTTCCAACTTTCAGTAAAATCTCAAATATTGGGAGTTTACAGAGTTCCATACGATCTGAATTAATTTAATTCTTGATCAAATAACTTACTTCCTAGTAGAATATGCTTTCACCTTTCATGCACAAGGTGATATTCGCTTTTCAAGCTCTGCGCTCCGAACATAGTGACTCTGTTCATTACGAACACTAGGAACTGAATAAATCTTTTCCTCTCCAATTTGTTTATCAGCTTTTCTAATCGCATAATTTTTACTATGAGCCATTAAGCTGAACAGGCCAGACGTTGCAGTGGATGAGAATGATTATGATCCCTTAATGAGTTTTAACAGTCGCTAGAAATAAACGATCGACCATTATTGCGAAGTGATGGTAGGCGTGAATGGGTTTCACAGCATAAGTGTCAGTTAACCTCGAAAGCAAAAAATCCGCGGAAGAAGCGAATGTGCGCCAGCAGTAGGAGAGAATAACAGGATGATGCATATGCTTGACACTTACCACAGCAGCGCGAAGATGTTGAAATGCTCGCTGACGGTCTTTTGCTTTGCGATGGTCTTGGCTCTTCCTCTCGTCATGTATAAGATGAAGACCCGGCTGAAAATCACAGAACTACCTGTCATCTACGAGAAACGTTGAACCCTTTTACCGTAACCCTCTGTGAAAATGACCACAGTGCTTGAAGAAACCACAGCACATGTTTACTCTTTTGCAAGAATATCCGACCACAACTGTGCGTGTGCGTGCTTGTTTTTGAAAATGCAAACCTGTTAGAGCAAAAAGACTGCTAGAGTGCTGTAAATACGTTACATGGCAATGTACTTATCTTATTTTATTAAATTACGAAAGTATAAGATGAGATAAGATTAGTAGGCTACTACTTTCTACCTTCTTCTAGCTGTTATTCTCTTCTAGTTGGGATTACGGTAAGCATTCCCTTTTCCTTGTGGTTTTACGTGCTTACCTCTTTTGGAGACTCCTTGTAGGCGTACAGAAAATGTTGCAGATTCTCCCTGGCTATGGCATGCATTCTGGTTTTGGAACAAAATAATGTTATATTCTATAATGTAATATGTACTAGCTGATGTTAAGTAAATCTGTCTTTTTAAGAAGCATAGTGTTTTAGTAGTTCGAGAATCGGATCAGTAATAAGTCCGTTACATTTGTTACTTTTTTCCATTTCACTTTTTCTAACTAATTAATTTACGGATATCTAAAATACTCGGTCAAACGAAATAGTGAAATCTTCCACTGTTGTTATACTTTTAGAATTATAGTTTTTAATAGGCATTATCTACGAACAGAGCGTCTTCCACCCATGTATGAAGCAAGTTCATGTCAATTCATCTTCTCCTACCTCACCAAGTTGATCCTCAGGGATTTGACGATGGGCCGACGCTATCGATCGCTGCAGGGCTGGAGGAGATTCAGCAGGACGGACGGACGGTTTCTGTTTCTGCCGTTGACAGACGGCTTCTTCTTCGTCGGCTTCGGTTCTGATTGCATGTCTCGCGTTGCGGTTATTGAATTCAATTGTCTTTGAGACGACACCCACGAGTGATTAGCAGCGTATGTCCTATGGGTGAAAATTTTCAAAGTAACAAGGAAAAATCAGTTTCGAGAAATAAAACTAACGAAGTGATGAAAATAGAGGCGGTAAGCACGTTCGTTTCTTCACTCCCTCGCTTGTTTGCCTTTTCCTTCACCTCTGCTAACTTGTCGCTGATCAATAAGAGGAATTTGAGAGAAAGAAATGATGAAGTGCCACCGGGATAAACTCTCTGTCCAATGAGACTGAGACTTCAAGAAATGCTACTTTCTTTTAACACGTTCCACTTCTTTAATCTTTCATGAGGTTTATTCTTCAACAATTCTTGCACTTGTCTTCACCATCGAACAAAGCCCTACAACAATGTCGGTGAGTCTCCCAATGAGAAATTCATCTTAGTATTATGAAAATAGAAATAGGATCTTCTTTTTCACTGAACTCTCCAAATATTTTACCACATCTTGATTATAACTGTAGCCTTGCTTATTCAAGCTGAAGTACTTTCATGTTTTGTTATGCACCTCAGAGCTCTGCTTAAATGTGAATTTCTGCTCCTAATAACTATGTTCCATACATTTACCCATATGAAGCACTTTTTACGAATAAGAACTGCTAGCTTTATAGAAAGCGCCGCTCCAAGGCTGCCATCAATAGAGACGAGAGGAGAGCAGTGCAACAGTTTGGAAATCCGAGGTTCCGGAACTCACATCTGGTTGGGGATCTTTTTTAGAACAGCCACACGTTTTCATCCACTCTGACCTATCCTCTCTCAGTGGAGACTCTCTGAATTCGTTATTCACTTTGAATTCTTGTCGACGATGCTGCTCATCAGTATGTTTGTCAGGCGGAGAAGCTGGCCAAACATGCATACGGCAGTGGCGGAAACAATACGGCTTTTGTCACCACGCGACACTGACAGGTCATTCGTCATCGTCATCGACATTGTGGCCAAACCGACAGACATAATGTGGGTTTGGCTCGAGTACATAAGAAGTACGTTATTGCTTACGATCCAACTCATTTCGAGTACGTCACCACGAATGGACAACTGTTCAAATCCAGCCAAGTTTCTGCAGAAGGTTTAGCTCAGAATTTATATCGCCTAGGCCACATGATGTCAACGCTCCTAGATTAAAGAACATTTGATTCATTCTGTGATTAATCACCAATATTCTCTGAGTGATGCAGGAGCGAAATCAGAATATTAGAAAAGACTAAGAAACGTCTAAAAAATGGCCTTTCGCAAAATTTCCAACCTCTTCACTGTTCATCATTCCATGTCAAAGTATTTCAGTGATCGTGTCTCCATTTTGTCTTCTTGTCTATGTCTTCGGACAGGTGTTACGTCATCCTATTTAGATTTCACTCATGAGCCATCGTAATGTATTGTCTCAAAACTTTCCTGGCGAACATTGAAAAATTCCCACCATAGTAAAAACAAACTAGCTGATAATCACATCCATTATAAGGGAAAACTAATTCAACAGTAGTATCTATAGCAATTAATCAGTCTAAGGGCATCGTCAATCTAAGATGTACTGGAAAAGTTCTCACAAACACTAGTCAGCCACCATGGGACGATCGGGTGCCCTCCATCTGATGGAACTTCATGGGAAAGTTCACCAAATCAAAAGCTGTTGAACGTCTTCACCATTTGCGGTCATGAAGGAAAATTTCGACCAGATTCATCGTCGATCTTCTTTTTTTTGAACTCATTCGAAAACATTTGCCACCTTCACTCAATGTCTTGCATCCTATGACGTCCAGTCAACGACATCGAAGAGCTCGGGCTCTCACTATACCAACTTGATTTCCCTCTCACCGTTTCAGTTCAGCAAATATTTTTGTCTTATAACTAACGCTTGATAAACGGCTAACGTCCTAATATGTCAAATTCCACCTCGGATTTACTTCGAAGGTTTTTCACTGAGCACCAATATATTACGTTTCGTAAAAGACACGATATGGATGTCGAACCAGTACGAAAAAATATGAACCAAATGAAACACAGACAAAGAAAATTCGCTAACACTTCTTTTCTTCCTTCTTGTGTAGAAGAAATCTGACTTTGCTCAACTACCTTACGATTTTCTCTACATTTACACATTTCGCTTTAGAAAATAGGCATCATAAAGAAACCCTTGTGTGACTGTGCTCATCTGCAACAACAGTATATTTTGGAGGGAAAACCGTAACTGACGTAGAATTGTTTCCTCTGCGCTTACAGTTCAGCGAACCATCCAGTACTGCTTAATCTTTTGAAAGCTTATGCTTTCGTATTGGATGATACTCTCTTGTACGAAATTAAACAATTCCGTACCACTTTTCATCCAGTTCATTTCTGTTTGTTAAATACTGTGTTCTTTCAAAAAGAATTCTATGGACATCGGCATCCTATACCCTTAACATCCTACCGGAACATGTACAAGTTATTCACTATGAGCTTCATCTCCATATTCAATCAGATCTAGGATCTAGCCGTTTCTGTGTGACCGTGATAGCTGCGCATGAAGCACTCAAAAGGTCAGAACAGGGTCTTAGCTGACCTGCCTGACCGATCCCACCTGAAGTTGTTGATAATTCGCATTCAATGGAAACAGTTGATATCTCGCGGATAGCTTCTGTAGTAACGTTTTTGTGTACCTTTTTTGCTTTTGTTTATTTAATTGTTACTTTAGTCTCTGTTAATTTAAATTTATTTTACGTCTGATGTTTTCATATACATCCGATTGTGATTTTTTAACAATCAAACGCTCTGCGCTAGCTATTAGTAAGCTTGTCTGCAGAGAAATGCATTTTTCGGACGGGGAAAGATGCCTACAATAGAAATACATTTATTTGTGACGAGATTTTACACCACAGGTTCACCTTGATTGGGTTCAATGCCGATTTGTGCTCCCCAGATCGATCCTACCGACGAGTGATGGCTGAGAGCACCTATAGATCAATAATACGGCTGAAAGAAAGGCGAAACGATGTACATGCATGGTGTGGTGGTGAACGCGTTAGCTCCCGGAAAGGGTTATAGCGCGTTCGTTCCCCACTGCAGACACCTTTAGCTCTGTAGTTTTGCAAATATCTCAACATCATTATGGTTATATTTATTCGTTTGGTTTTAAATTTTACTTCAATAAACGCTTGATATCTTAGTTGTATAGGAATTACCTGGTGACAGTTAGCCAACTTTTAGCCAACTGTTACCACCTGCACTAGAATGTAAGACTGGAACGGCGATGTTCATGGCTTAACGTTGGAAGATACTTAAGACGTTGATAACTATGAATAAAAAAGGATAAAGCGGTTGGTATTGATTAATTTCTGGGGAATGCACCGTGAACTCGACCCCATTTAGATTCTTATAGGTGACTGATCACCCACGTTGCCTATAGAACGACTTACGGTAACCTGTTGATCTATGAAATAAGTCTCTTTTGGAGTCTTAAAAACCAATTAGCGAAAATGGGATCAATGTATACCTGAGGCTTAATCGATTAAAGTGATTTTCTATATGATTGTTTATTCTAATAATGAATTTCGATCGTTCATTGGCAACTCTTAGCAATGAAAAGGCCACGACAAGGATCGATTCTAGTAATGGTGACGAAATGCTCTTGTCTTCGCAGCTTGTTAACGATAAACGTGGAAAAAAACCGAAGAAATTTTTTTTCCTTTCCCACATATTTTAACTAGGAAAAAAAAATGAAACCTAAGCATCGACTGTCGATTAGAAATCTTAAGCTGCTGCGATGAAGCTCTATTCACTTCAAGAATAAGTTATTGATTCAGTAATTATCAACTATTACATGCACTGTGTAAAATATATTGTGTTCTGCTGCCCATCACCTATTTGCTACATTTCTGCAACCTTCCAAACAGATTGTAATTACTCAACAGTTTTTCTCCATTTCTATCGCTTTGGTCTAAAATCTCAATTTCTTCACATTTGTTATGGAAATCATTATCTCATTGGGCCCCACTGAACACTAAACCAGTTCCCCCATTAATTCGATATTCGTTTACGACATCGTTCGATCATTGCCGAGGTGTGATTTTGCGTCAAATTTCAAATGTCGGCCGCAGCTGGTCGCGTGTAAGTCGACGTCGTCGCCAGTGAGTACAAGCGCCAGATGGCGCCGCAGCCGCCGCAGCGTTTGAATTCGGCATGGATAGCCACGCCCACTCGGGATGGATGACCGACGGAGCGGACGGACGGCGTCCGCACAGCGTGACCTTCCGCCGGCACAGGCGGCTTTTCCCGAGTCTATCACGAACCACCCGGAGAACGGCGGAAGACGTTCTAACACCACCCACGGCCTGGCCAACACCTTGGAGCCGTCACTTGCCTCGACGCAATACGGCTCGCCCTTCTCTTCGCTCTTTCTCTTCCTCTAAAATATGTTTATTTCGCTACTGTCATCTGTTTTTTTCCGAGTGATAGCCTCGTTACTTTTTTCGATATTTACGAATTCAATTTAATTGGTCCCATACTAATCTTGGCGGAACAAATCCCTTTGCTTGCTTCTAGTCTATGATTGATCGAAAAAAGACTTTTTCTTACACCCTTTAAGGATGATATGAGGGTGGATGGTGGAAGATAGGTATAAAATTACTGAATAGATGTCTGTTGTATGTCTAGATGTCTAATTGATAAGCCAACACGGACTTGATAAAAAGAAGGTTATTCACTTGTAAAGTTTATTAGTTATAAAGTTAGAGGTTACATAAAGCTACAATGTTGAAGTTAAGTTATGAAGCTAAGTTAGGTCAGTTAAGTTATAAAGTCATGAAATTTATTTGCTTATCAGTGAAGAAGCACAAGCTGATTAGTCATCATGCCGAAGTTAAAAGAAACCCGGTTTTTCAAATCTTTTCACTAGGTAGACTTTTCAGCTTGATGTGCCTCACAAAGGAATGAGTGGCTGATATATTATTCTATTTTTTCCTGCGGTAGAAGTGGCGTCATTTCTTTCTCCGACAGTCTTACTCATGGTTGAACCACACTAGCCCACCATCAGCATATTCCTTTCATAAGTGCGGGTTAGCGTTTAAACCTTGCTATAAGGTCAAAATAGGGGAAGTCAAAGCAGTGGACCCACACGGAAGCTTTTTCATTGTACGTTGAACACTGAGCTTTTGTTGTTGTTGGTTTCACTCGTAACAGCGCAGCTCTGAGGTAGCCGAAATCGTCGAAACTGAGGTTTTTATTTGAAAAACCGATTTCATTTTAACCTCGCTGGGACTAATCGACATGTATTTGTCATTGATATTAACACGAAGTTTATTAAAATATTTTTCCTTCGGCGAACGCTTCTCCGCCTTCGCCTTCTTCAGAGCCGAGTTGGTCCCATAGGACTGTCTACAGTCGTTTGTCCATGAGCCCTGAGTCTTCGTTGTCGTTCGAATTCAGTCTTCTTGAGTGGATCACCGCTCAAATGCTACGCTCTGTGCTAGCTGATAATGATACTGACCGCTGCAGGATGGAATGTTCGGAGAAAAACAAACGATTATCAACTGTCAACCTGTATCAACAAACATTCTGTATAAAAAGACAGCCGTGTGGGCTCACGCCATTCGGCCGGCGCTTAATACAGGAAGATTCGACTCGGAGAACTACGAAGAACCAAAACGCACTAACAGACGACTGTGGGCAATCTACACGGTTCAATTCAGCTCTGAAAAAGACCAAGACGCCCAAACGTTAGCCGATTAAATTTTTTTATAAATCTCATGTTGGCATGTCATTGAAAAATAGTAACGGCTTTGTTTTCATAACAGTTGTACTTGACAATGGATAAAGGACACCGTGACAGGCACGGCGACGGCCGGCAGTCCGTACGTCTCGCTTCCAGACCGTTGCCGTTGGCTCGTCCTACTTTCCGTGCCGACGTTGTTTCACCGAATGCCTGTAGCGCGCTAGGTTTTAGGTCTGATAGTAAACGCATCTTCATATATAGTCACCATGTGACTGCCATCCTCGATAGCTAGTAGCATTATTCTTTTCCGCATTGAAGTTTCGACTCTCGTGGTTTCCGTATCTTGAAATTTCTTTTCACTTAGTTGTAAAGTAGACTTTTTATTTCTTCCGTTGTTTATTGACAGAAACAAGTGAATCCGTTTTTAGTCCAGTTTTTTACTACTAGTGGGTAGACTGCTAGTGGTCCGATTACAGGACGGTTTCTTTTCTTATAATGAAGTAGTAGGTGGGTAGCTGAGTGGCCAGTGATATAGTCCATCACGAAGCCAGCCAGTCCGATCACCTACCCAACACTTGCATTCAATTTACGTGTGAACGCCTTAACCGGACTATTCTCGTGATTGGAAATAGAATCGGTTCGACCAGCTCTACGACATTCATAAGGCGAGGATTTCAAGCAGTAGCCGAAACACTACGCGAAACACTCGAAGACTAGGACAATGAGTGTGTAGAAAACGAACCGAATGTGATAAGTGCTGGAATCAACGCAGTAGATGTAATGATGGGCCATATGTAAAAAAAAAAGAACAAAGCTCTCGAGATGGATGAAATAGAGATGATTGAATGCATATTAGGAATTCACAATGACTCTCCCTGGCCTACCGATGTATCGAACTAGTGCTGCCATCCTCTTAGATAGATCTGGTTATAAATTATCGACCAAGGAGCGATGGAAGGCCAAGTGACCCTGAGGCGCGAGGTCGAACCCATGTGTATAGCAGGATGCCTCTAGCCACTGTGCAACATGCGCCCATTGCTGGTCATGTAAAATTAATATTAGTTCGTACGTTATATTTTTAGCAGAACTTCACCCTGTTGTTGAGAACTTTTTTTCTTTTTTCTCTTCTTTTTTGATCATTTCTGGAAAAGATGATTTTCTTAGGAGCTCATAGCATTTTTAAGCACTTAAGTATTCTATATTCGGAAACTTCTTACTTAGCATATCAATAGATTGTTTCATTCATTTTAAAACCAGCATGGGGGGGGGGGGG